>JARHVA010001809.1:497500-505000 GCA_037957365.1 Torreya grandis
GTAGAGGAATGTTGAATGCTTCTCCCACTATCTAAGTATTTTCTTTTTTACATGACATTTTGCATGATTATATATTTATTCTTGTAGGATATTTACTCATGTATTTTTAATCATTCCCCAAAAAAACTTGAGATTATAAATTTTAATAAAAAAATTGACCACTTTTTTATATATAATTCCAAAAACAAAATCATCTAGATTTTTAACAAGGCCTCCTACATAGACCATAGCCTAATCCTAATGATTGGGTGGTTGTAGCTTTGAATGTAGATGAATAAGAGATAGTTGATGAGCATGATAAGTAAGAGGAGCACAAGTTAGAATCTAGGAGCACTTGACATTCAATTTTGCATTCATAATTGAACATGAGAAATAAAGTACAATGAAGGGGTATATAAGAACATATTGGAATGTATTACATATAACACACCTCAAGATTTATGTGGCTATCCCAGTTGGTGATCATGTATATGAATCCTAACAAGTAAAATGGTGCATACGGGTTTATGTACAATCTTACATCAACCAAACATATGATAGTTTATGAAATTTTCCCAAGTGTTGTTTTGTGTTAGTGTATCATATATATATATATATATATATATATATATATATATATATATATATATATATATCATTGTTGTAAGTTTTCACAAGTCTTATATGTTGCGTAAACCTTATTTGAATTTTTTTCACCTCCTTTTTGTGCACATGTTTTTATGTAGTTTTATGCTACATGTGAACACACATATATTTATAATGTATCACACATCTATTATTGAGCACATTTATTTTTAGTGTTTGTCTATATAAGATTCTAAAGCTTTCCACAATAGATAGTGTTAGCCTTTTATGTAATATTAATATTGCAGAGTTTTATGGATTATTTCAGAAGTTTGTGACACCTTATAGAACAATGGAGCTTTCATTATTTTTTGCATAATCAACATAATGGATGAGATTTATTGGAGGATTTTTTTTCATTAAGCAAGCCATGTGATGATTTTCTAATCATTTTTTTGAGGGGGGTGGTTGTGGTAGTATGAAATAATGTCCTTGAGAAAACATGAGGATCATGATACAAAGGTTTTCAATGCATTTGTTAGAAATAATAATTGCATTTTTGTGCAACATTATCCACACGTACTTGGTTGGCACACATGTTTGTGTGATGTGTTATGAAAGGAGATATTAGTGATTGCTTGGAATTTAATTTTTTGGATCATGGGAAGATGATAAATATTCATTTAATATATTCCTATGATATATTAGGTCATTATTTGTTGAGTTTTAATGTGTTATTGCCTTGGATTTATGAAATACATTTAATTTTTGTGATGCAATAATGTTTTTTAATTGTTGTCAGTGGGTGTCAAATCACTTAACGTAAGTAGGTAGGTATTATACCTATATAAGCATAACCATATAGTTATGAAAACAAGGGTTGGTTTTGGTTAGAGTATTGAATCTTATGGATAATTATAAGTAATTGTTCTAAAATTTAGGCTATACTTCTAAAGACTATGAATTAGTAAGTAGAGTTCTATAGATTTAGTAATGTAATGCATCTCATTGTGAGATTGCAATGCCATTTTTTTATTGTGCCTATTTTACTTCCTATTATTTAAATGTAATAAAGATCTAAGACATGTTTGATTCATTTTATTTCATATTATGTTGTGTATTATGAGGGTTTCATAGTCTAAGGCATCTCTTAATTCAAATCCCTAACTGCAACTGTATACTTTGGTATTAGAGAAAGGTTTTAGTCATTCTTGGTTGTTTTTTCTTGCTAAATCATGAGTGTGGGTATAAATTAGTTACAAAAATATTCCAATGAAATTTTTGGGGAGAATATGTAAGTGAATTTGTTGATCTAAATTTTTGAGATCATCATTTGGTATAAGATCTAGATTACTAAGGAAATGGTACACAAAGGAGGCTTAGGTGATAGAATGGAAATAATGGTTGAAGCGCTAGGAATTGAAAATATACAAGATTGATGAGATAAATGCAAGCCCAAATGAAGGATATGGAGACCACACAACACCAATGTGTTAGAGTGGTATATGATGAAAGTGATACTAAATTTGCAAAGGAGGTACCTAAGGACTAGGGCGTAGAAGAGGTGAATGAGTTTGAAAATGAATTCTTAAAAGTTCTTGCAAGAATGGTGAGTAAACCATAGTTGGACCCTATAATTTATTTTAGAAGTTTGATCTTAAATAGCTAATTTAATGGATTAGAGAGTTATAAAAATACTTAATATGAAAGATACTAAGCGGGTTAAGTTCATTGGCTAAAATTTGAAAGGTCACACATCCTTATGGTGGTAGCATGTTCAAGTTGAAAGATTGTGCAAAGGAACATGCAAGATAAATGATTGGAATAGATTTTTTGTGAAGATGAAGGATAAATTAGATATTTTGGATTATAACATGAACTTATTCAAGAAGATTCAAAACTTGCGATAGGGTGAGATAAGTGTGAAATATTAAACACTAGGGATAATTATAGACTTACCATCAAAGTGATTCATGTTGAAGAAGAAGATAAAAATATTTCAAGATATGTGAATGGGTTGTGCATATTAATTCAAGGTGAGTGTGGTATGATTAGATTTTGATCTATTGAAAAGGCTAATCAGTGTGGGTTGAAGGTAGAATTAAAGTTATCATGAAAACAACAAGTAGTGGTGTGAGGAAAAGGAAAGTTCACACATGGATGTGGATAAGGTGGAAATAATAGAGGTTATTTTGTGTAGGTATAATAAAGTGAGGAAATTAATTTGTTGCTCAATAATGTTAATACCTAGAGAGGTAGAGGAAATTTCAGAGGTAGAGGATCTTATGGATGAGGTAGAGTTTGTGGATTCCTTGGTACATGTTTTAGATGTGGTGATGTTGGCCTTAGATAATTTGAGTGTTCTCATATGCATACTGAAGTAAAATTAATAACTAATGCGATTACATATATCACACAAGAAGATGAATAAAGTGTTGCATCTATTCATAACATAGATAGACTATAGACTAAAGAAACTCTCATGATGAAGAGGTTGTTGTTGAAACCTATGAAAGAGGTGAATAGTCCTGCATAGATAAAGAGTTTATTTAGAATTATTTATAAGTCTGGAGGTAAGTGTTGAAAATTTATTGTTGATAGTGGCAACAAATATAATATATTTTCACATGAAATGGTAGATAAACTTGGTTTGAAGAGAATTATACATTCAAATATATATGTGGTTTCATGGTTGTTGAAGAGGCATCAAGTTCAGTGAATGAAAAATTTTGGGTGAATTTTTAGATTGGTACATATAAAATAAGGTTTTATGTGATAAAATTCCAATGGATGTTAACCATTTTTTACATGGAAGGCCTTGGTAGTTTGACATCAAGGTGAAACATGATGGTTGCGAAAATACATACACATTTTGGAAAGATAGAGTGACACATATACCAAATCCTTTGAAGGATAAGTGTGACTAAATGGACAAGAATCTAAAGATGATTTTAGAAAAATATTTCCTTAAATAGGAAAAAGAGCATAGTGCATGTTATGCATTTATTTCTAAGCCATCACAAAAGAATGCAGGTGTAACAATAAAATAAATACTTACGTGTAAAGTAACAAAGATACTAAACGAGTTTGAAGATATTGTGTCTAATGATCTAGGGGATGGATTACCACCAATGATAAGCATAATTCATTGCATGGATTTAATTCTAGGTTCAAGATTACTAAACAAGGTGACACATAGAATGACTTCAAAATAAATTACAGAGGTACAAAAAAACTAAAAAGAGCTATTGGATAAATGGTTAATCAATAAATTTTGATCCCATGTGCAATACCAACAATATTAAAACCTAATAATAATGGAGAATGGAGAATGTGCACTAATTCTAGAGCCATTAACAAGATAATCATAAAGTATAGGTTTCCATTGCAAAAAATGAATGATTTAATGAATTGATTGAGTGGAGTGAGATAGTTCACAAAGATTGAATTGAAAAGTGGATATCACCATATTTGCATAAGGGAAGGTGATAAATGGAAAACAACATTTAAAACACAACAATGGATAGATGTGTGGTTGGTTGTGCCATTTAGGCCATCTAATGCACCAATTACATTCATGAGATTGATATATGAAGTTATTAAGCCATTTTAGGGTAGGTTTTGCATTATTTATCTCGGTAACATATTAATTTTTAGTATAACAAAATAAGAACATGTATGACATTTATGTTAAGTGATAGAGAAGTTACAAGATGAAAAATTACTCATAAATTTGAAAAAATGCAGTTTCATGCAGAAAGAGTTGGTATACTTGGGATTTATGATTTCTTAAGAAGGTTTAAAGATGGATCCAAAGAAGGTGTGATTTATACTAGATTGGTCATCACAATAAAGTACATTTGGCATGCATAGTTTTCATGGACTAATGAGTTTTTATAGGAAGTTCATTAAGGATTTCAATGGAACGTACACAATAATCATTGATGTGATTCAAAAGGATAAATGAGGGTTTGTGTGGGCATAAAAATCATAACATAGTGTCCAAAATTTGAATAAGAAGATAATAGAATAGCTAGTGTTGGCATTGCCATTTTAGTAAGGTATTTTAGGTAATATGCGACATGAATGACGCAAAAATAGTAGTGGTATTGAGTCAAGAAGGAATACCTATCACATATCTTAGTGAGAAGTTAATTGATGTGAAGCAAAAATATTCAATGTATGATCAAAGTTATATGTAATTTTGCAAACACTAAAGAAGTGGATACATTATTTATTGTCTAAATAGTTTGTATTGTAAACAAACCATAAAGCAATGAAATTCATTAATGATCAAAGTAAACTGAATCAAATACATATGAAGTGGGTTGAATTCATATAGATATATTCATTTTTTTTGAAACATAGGATTGGAAATTCTAATAGAGGGGCATATGTGTTGAGAAAAAAGTTATTTTGTTGAATGAATTGAGAGTGTAAGTCATAATACTTGATCTTATAATATTTTCAAGAAGCATGCACAAAACTAGTGAGTGAAGATAGATCACCGTGGTTAGATTATTTTTTTCAAGATGGATTTTTTATAAGTAGTGTAGTTGTACATACCGAGATGTTCAATGCATAAAATTTTGATAAAAGAAAAACATAGTGTAGGTTTGATAGCGCATTTTAGTATTGACAAAACATTAACACAAGTAGATAAGAATAATTTTTGGCAGTAAATGAATATGGATGTGTAGAAATATGTTCAAGAGTGTAGATTTTTGCAACTAACAAAAGGAAGAAGTCAAAATGTAGGGTTGTATCAATAGTTCTATATTCTAGAGAAACCATGGGAAGATATAAGTATGGATTTTATTTAAGGTTTTCATAAAGCACAAAAAAAAATGATTCCATATTTGTGATTGTGGATAGATTTTTGAATATGGCACATTTTGTTGCTTATAAGAAGACTAGTGATGTGACAAAAATTACTAACTTATTTTTCAAGGAGATTGTAAGATTGTATGGTTTAACATGTAACATAGTTTCAGGCAAAGGCTGATATGTATGAGGGCATTCAAAATGTTGAAAATTTGTGAGCCCACCTTGGGGAGCTATTTGAGCCCAAGTTCACTGGCAAAGGGAAAGGTAAGTAGGTTCAGTGTAGTGGTTCATAGAATGTCATGGATAAAAACAAATTGTTTTTTCATATTGATACAAACCTCAAAAAGATGAAAACTTGTTGGGAGGATGTTTTTGGTAGTTTATACTTAGAATACGACCTAGTTTCTTTAGTTATTCTTTGTTGGTTTCTAGTTTGTGTTTGGCTATCTTTGGGTCTATTTGGTCTTTGGTAGACCTTGGTCTCTCTTCTGTTTGTACTTCTCCTAGGGTTTGGGGACCCTAGTTCAAAAAAATCCCCCCTTTAACCCAAATAAAAAAAACATAGTTTCAGAAAAAGACGTGAATTTTGTTGGATATTTTTGGAGAATGTTATGGAAGAAATTAAACACAGATGTATTTTAGTTCATTATACTATCCTCAGACATATGGACATACATAAGTAGTCAAAAAAAGTTTGGGTAATCTATCAAGATATTTAATTGAAGATAAGCTAGGAACATGGTATAATATTATTGTGCAAGCTAAATTTGCATATAATAATTCAATGAATAGAATTACAGGGAGGACACCATTTTAAATTGTTAATGGGTTAAGTCCTAGTGGAGCTACGAAGCTACAAAACATGAAAAGTGATATAAAAAGAAGTGCTAAAGCATAGGATTCTGCAGAACATATGAGATAAGTTCATAAATAGTTGCAAAAAAGTAGCGCGCAATATAAACAACACAAACATGAAAATAAGAGAAGTGGAATTTAATGTTGGAAAATTAGTATTATCACACTTGATGAAATATATATTTCCAAAAAGCACTTATGATAAGTTGAAATGGAATAACATTGGTCGATGTTAAGTGTTTCAAAAGCTTGCGAAGAATGCCTATGAGATAGAGTACCTGAAGAGATAGACATATCACTTATTTTCAATGTGGTCGATTTGTATCCATATTATGGAGGGCAAGGATTGAAATCAAAAATATAGATTATGAAAAAGTAGATTGGAGATATCATATGCTTAAAGAGGGGCATGTTAAAGAAGAACAAGTGATTGGCACATGAGTTAGAAATACTACACACAAAAAGGAATATACAAAATATATAGTATAATGTAAAGGATGATGAATTGAATATTTGACATGGATTGTCGCATTCGAAGTTGAAAATCAAGGAATACCATTAACATCTCTCTTAAAAGGTGCATGAGCAACAACTCATGTTTCTTGTGTTACCTAGGGTGTATGATGTAGGAGAATTTGGATTCACATGTAATCTTACTCAACCAAACATATGATAATGTAGGAAATTTGTCTCAAGTGTTGTTTTGCACCATTGTCTTATTGTGCATATGTATTCTTTATGTTTGCCCAAGTCTTTCTATTGTAAAAACCTTTTCTGCATTTTTTTACACCTCCTTTGTGTGTGTGTGTTTTGTGTAGTTTTGCATTGCATATGAGTGCACATATATTTATAATGTTCTATCAATATGTTATTATGCATAATTCTTTTTTTTTTGTATAAATAAGCTTACAAATATTTGCACAACAGATAGTTTTAAGCTCATATGCAAGCATAGTCTTACAAAGTTTTGCAGAGTCTTTTCAAAAGTCTATGACACCTTGTAGAACATAGAAGCATTAATTATTTTTTGTAGAAGCAACAAAATGGATGAGATTTCTTGGAGGAGTTTGTTTTTCATTGTGCAAGCCATGCAATGATTTGTTGTTCATTTAGGGCACATGTGGTAATATGTTGTAACTTCCCTGAGTAAACACGAGGATCATAGCTTAAAGGTTTTCAATGCATTTGTTAGTTACAAAGTCTTGTGACTTTGTGCAAATTTCTTCATGTACAATTGGTTGGCGAACATGTTGG
>JARHVA010001809.1:1110000-1412500 GCA_037957365.1 Torreya grandis
AGAATGGGATGCATTTTTCCATGAAGAGTCATCTTGGGGAATTCCAAGAGTCACCAAGTGAAGACAAAAGAGGAAAGGCATAATTTCTCATGAAGGGACACTATGAGGAATATGAAAAGTCACCAAGGTAAAGACAAAAGAGGGAAGGGCACTTTTGCTCATGAAGGGTCACCACATGACTTTTCAAAGGCAAGGATATGAAGGGTCATGCAAGTTTGGTGCCATTTTCCATGAGGATTGAAGGGTCACAAAGGGGGAAGGCTAAAGGTCAGTAAGAAAGCTATAAATAAAGGCTTGAGAAGCCATTTGTAATATGTGAGATAGAGTTTGTTTTGATATTGTAATATCTAGCTTAGAAGAGAAATGGGAGAGATGAGTATGATTTGTATTTGTTGTATCTAGCTTAGAAGAGAAAAGGTGAGAGAGGAAAGAGATATTGTAATGAACTATCATTTGTTGAGATAGCAACTTTGAGAGATAATTGTGTGGTATACACAAATGGGTTGGTGCTCCTATGAGTTGGTGCTCACGAATTGTTGTTGTGTTGGTGCTCAGCAAAGGGGTTGGTTCTCCTATAGGTTGGTGCTAATTAATTATTGCTATGTTGGTGCTTAGCAAAGGGGTTGGTGCTCCTATGGGTTGGTGCTCATGAATTATTGCTATGCTGGTGCTCAACAAAGGGGTTGGTGCACCTATGGGTTGGTGCTCATGAATAGTTGCTATGTTGGTGCTCAACAAAGGGGTTGGTGCTCTTGTAAGTTGGTGCTTGAAAATATTGTTTGAGTTGGTTCTCATTCATATACTTGAGATTGTTCTCCATGGTTCTTCCCATATTGGGTTTCCACGTTAAATCTGGTGTCTCTCTTTATCTTGTGGTGTGTTTATTGTTTTAGTTTTATTACATATATTGAATATTTGGTTAAGTGGAATTTGATTAAGGGAAATTTTTATAAGATATATGATATACTGATCACCCCCCCTCTCAGTATATCTTGTGCTTAACAATTGGTATCAGAGCAAGTTCCTTTTGAAAAAGTTTTACAGCTTGAAGGTAGATCGAGAAAGCACGATGGCTGGATCACATGAAGGATTTTCTACAAATAAGGCACCTTTGTTTGATGGGATGAATTATGATTTTTGTAGTATGATAATGAAGATTTATTTGATGGCCCTTAGATTTGACATATGGTAAGCAGTGGTGGAGGAATGTGAAGAGCCACAGACACTTGTAATTACTCCAGCAAAAAAGAAGGCAAGTGAATGTAATGCTAAAGCTTTAAATGCTATTTTATGTGGTTTATGTGAATCTAAATTTGTTAAATTTATGCAATGTAAATCTACTCATGAAACTTGGGTAAAACTTGAGAATATTTACA
The DNA here is from genome assembly GCA_037957365.1 of Torreya grandis. Classification (NCBI taxonomy): domain Eukaryota; kingdom Viridiplantae; phylum Streptophyta; class Pinopsida; order Cupressales; family Taxaceae; genus Torreya; species Torreya grandis. The sequence goes on from JARHVA010001809.1 coordinate 1,111,377, forward strand.
AAAGTGATGGAAAGGTTCAGCAAGCTAAGCTTCAGACTTTTAGAAGACAGTTTGAAAGTTTGAAGATGGAAGAAGAAGAAGATATAGCAAGTTATCTTTTGCGAGTTGATCAAATAATAAATCAGATTCAAGGTCTTGGAGAAACATTGGAAGAGTCAATAGTGGTACAAAAGGTCTTGAGATCTCTACCAATGAGATATGATGCAAAGGTTTCGACAATCGAGGCTAAAGATGGATGAGCTTCATGGTATTCTCACAGCATATGAGATGCAGATAGAATAAGATAAACCCTTAAAGAGAGAAGAAGATTTCAAGTCATCAAAGAAAGAGAAAGCTAAGATTCAAGAATCAAGTGATAGTTTTAGTGATGATGAAGATGACAACGGAGCACTTTTCATTCACAAGTCGAAAAGGTGAATAGGTAAATATCAAGGAAAATTACCTTTTAAATGTTTTAATTATGGAAAGATTGGACATTTTTCAGCTAAATGACCAAATAAGGGTAATGATGATGAAGAAAAAAAGTCTACATAAAATAAAAATTTCAAAGGCAAATCTAAGAAGGGATTTGAGAAGAAGAGCCTGTATTTTAAAGATCCTAGCTCAGTCGAAGATAGTGGAGTTACTGATTCAGAAGAAGAAGAGATTCTATTCATGGCCATACATAAAGATGCCTTTGCAAGAAAAAAGTACATATGATCAAAAAGAAGAAGAGGAGGAAGCTGAAGTGAATATTGAAGAACTCATTTGTGCCTTAGAAGAGTGAGAAGCTGTTGAAAAGAAGAATAAAAGATTGATGCTTCAGATCGAGAAAAATGAAAAGGATTCAAAGGAAATTATAGATTATCTAATAACACACTAAGAAGAAGCCAAGAAGAATGAAGAAGGTCTAAAAACACAACTGCAAAAAGTAAGAAAAGAATGTGAAAGGTATGTTATTGAAATAGCCTCTTTAAAAGAAGATATTGAGAAGGTAGTCAATGACAAAGTAGTTAGTGATTCAAAATTTAAGGATAGCACTAACATGCTAAATATGATATTATAAAGTCAAAAAGCAAATTTAGATAAGATAGGGATTGGATCTAAAAAGAAAATAGCTATGCTGAAGCTCTTTCAAAAGAGGAAACAAAAAGGTGAGAAGTGAAGAATACAGAGGACATTTCAAATAGAGAAGGCTGGAGGGAACAAAGCTACAAAAGGCAATCAGGTCAGAGATATACAGATAGGTCTTATTTTATGGCTATTTTTTATTGTAATGGATATGGTCACAAGAAATTAGAATGTAGAAAAAGAGCTAACAATTTCAGAAATAAAGAAAAGGAAAGTCATGTAGAGTCAAGCAGAAGCTACAACTCTTTTACTCCTCTATCAAGCTTTGATGAAGAGACTATAGTATGCTACAAGTGCAATAACTTAGGACACATAGCTTGGTACTATAGAAGCATGTTTGAGTCAATAAAAAAGGATCAGAGTTTCAAAGCTCCATTCATTAAGAAGAAGGTTCAGACATGTTCATGGCAAAAGAAACATCCTGAAGATTCTATGTTGGTGAAGACAACTTTGCATGTAAGAAATGAAGATCAGCCATGGTTCATTGATAACAGATGTTTGAGGCATATGATAAAAGATAAGAGTAAGTTCATAACTCTAAAGAAGATCAATGGTGGCACAGTGAGATTCAGAGATAAAACCACTACTAGGATAGCTAGAAAAGGTACTTTGAGTTTAGATTATGGTAGAACCAAGACTAAGAATGTTTTGTATGTAAAAGGTCTTAAGCATAATCTATTGAGTGTAAGTCAAATATGTGATCAGGGATATACATTAAAGTTTCATGTAGAAGGTTGTGAGATTAGAAGAAAAGATTCAAATGAGTTGATTACAGATGTTCAAACGATAGGCAACAATTTATATGTATTATCAGATATCTTCTCAAAGGCACGATCAAAGAACACATTCAAAGATATACAAGAGGAGTTGGGAGTAATTTCTATTACTTCCTACCATTGATGTTTCACATCAGTTGAGGGGAGCTAAGTGTTAGCTCCAGGTAGGCCCTTTGCCATTGATGTCAAAGGGGGAGAATAATAGGTACAAGTATAGGTGCAAAAACAAGTACATGGAATAGGTACAGGTTGCTACAATAAGGGGGAGTTACTGTAGGTTTTTTAAATGAAAATATGTGCAGGATTTAGGATGTGGTAGTTTTAAGATTGAGATTGCCATTAATGACAAAGGGGGAGATTGTTGGAAATATTTTCATTGATGTCAAAGGTCTAGAATTATTGGTGATAAAGGCCCCATTGCATTTAATAATGTTTGTAATAGATATATCTTGGCTATGTGTGTTAATATTTATCTAATATTAATGAATATATTTTTTGTTGCATATAAGACAAAAGAAAGGCCCATGGAGAAGTCAAAGAGTCACGGGGTAAAGACAAAAGAAGAATGGGACGCATTTTCCCATGAAGAGTCATCTTGGGGAATTCCAAGAGTACCAAGTGAAGATAAAAGAGGAAGGGTGCAATTTCTCATGAAGGGACACTTTAAGGAATACAAAAAGTCACCAAGGTAAAGACAAAAGAGGGAAGGATGCTTTTGCTCATGAAGGGTCACCAAATGACTTTTCAAAGGCAAGGATATGAAGGGTCATGCAAGTTTGGTGCCATTTTCCATGAGGATTGAAGGGTCATAAAGGGGGAAGGCCAAAGGTCATTTGGAAATCTATAAATAAAGGCTTGAGAAGCCATTTATAATATGTGAGATAGAGTTTTTTTTGATATTTTAATATCTAGCTTAGAAGAGCAATGGGAGAGATGAGTATGATTTGTATTTGTTATATCTAGATTAGAAGAGAAAAGGTGAGAGAGGAAAGAGATATTGTAATGAACTATCATTTGTTGAGATAACAACATTAAGAGATAGTTGTGTGGTATGCACAAAGGGGTTGGTGCTCATGAATTGTTGCTATGTTGGTGCTCAACAAAGGGGTTGGTGCTCTTGTGGGTTGGTGCTCATGAATTATTGCTGTGTTGGTGCTCAGCAAAGGGGTTGGTGCTCCTGTGGGTTGGTGCTCATGAATAGTTGCTGTGTTGGTGCTTAGTAAAGGGGTTGGTACTCCTACAAGTTGGTGCTTGCAAATTTTGTATGAGTTGGTATTCATTCATATACTTGAGATTGTTCTCCATGGTTTTTCTCACATTGGGTTTTCATGTTAAATTTGGTGTCTCTCTCTATCTTGTGGTGTGTTTATTGTTTCAATTTTATTGTATATATTAAATGTTTGGTTAAGTGGAATTTGATTAAGGGAATGTTTTATAAGATATATGATATACTGATTCACCCCCCCTCTCAATATATCCCATGCTTAATAAGTAGATGTGGTGGTAGAGTTGGAGACTAGAAGAGTGGAAGTAGAGGTGGAGACTACAAGAGTGGGAGCATAGGTGGCTAGGATGGAAGGAATGATGGTTGAAGGGATGGAGACTATGTTATATAGTAGCAAAAAGTAAGAAATATTTAATGATTTAGATTTTTATCTCTTATGAAACCATCTCTTGACTATGTCCTAATGTTTGCTAAAGTTTTGCAATACTTCATTCTTAGAGTCTTCCATTTTAATGATATCTAATAATCTAGACTCTATCTTTTTATTGGGATCCATGTATTCTTACATAAATTTCTATGTTGGTAGCTTCAACATGATTGGGAACATTAGTTGTTTCCCATAAACCAATAGATATGGCGAGGCTTTAAGGACTTGCTTATACCGAGTCTAGTTTGCCCAAAGTGCATATTTCAGTAAGAGATGCCACTCCTTGGGCTTATCTTTGGTTGACTTCTTGATAACATCTATGAGGTTCTTGTTGGTTGACTCATCCAATCCATTCCCTTATAGGTAGTGATTTGAGGATGATCTAATTATAATATAATTATCAAGGGCATATTTGGTAAACACAACTAATTAAATTGCTCACCCATTTTCACAAACCAAATAAATAGGTGTGCCAAACCTAGTTGTAATATGTTCTTCAAGGAAACTAATCACATCTTGAGCTCTTGAGTTCTTAGTGGTTACTACCTCAGTCTATCTATGCAATAATATGTTTTCATGAGCACAAAATTGTGCCTAGTTAAAAAATTCAGATTTATAACACCAATGAAATCTAAGCCCTACTAGGAAAATGACTTACCTTCAATCATAAAATGTAGAGGTATAGCTACATGTACCTCTTTTTTCACCAAGACCTAACATTCATGACATGTCCTCACATGGAAATGAGCATCCTTGAAAACATTTGGCCAATAATAACCCATTCTGAGTATTTTATGGGCTATAATATTATTAGATGGATGCATGTTGGTAACCTTTTGATGTATATATTCTAGGTTTTATTGGGATTCTTCATGTGACACATATATTTAATATATGCCTTCATAGTTTCTCCTATAGCTAATGAATTTCTTGATCATACAATGAGAAAATTTGAGCCTTTAGACTCTCTTTTGCTCTCTCTTGAGTTCCTCAAGGCATGTTTTAGTGAATAATAATTGAATAAAACCTGAATACCAATCCTTTTGAGAAACATGTGTTTGGCAGACCTCTTTTTAGGTCTGGTTCAATCATCAGTTTAAAAATGCCTTATCCTCTAATCATCTTGGTAGGTTTAATTACAATATCAAAATTTTGTATTTTTTCCATCCATTTACGTCTACACTCACCCAATTCATTCTGTCCCAACATAATCTTAACAATATGATCTAATATTATGGCGATGGTCTTGTTTCAAAGATTTTAGTGCCTAAACTTCTTAACTTATTTGACAAGAGTGAAGATCTATTTGTCAATCAAGGAGTATCTAAGCTCTACATCTTTCAAGTTAGTGATCATGAAAGTGATAGGGTGCTCACTTTATTCCCTTTTCTACATAAGCATAACATCAATGGTATGATCTGAAGTAAATGAGTAGAAGAAAAAGTCTTTAGTGAAATATAGTATTACCAACACTAGGGCCTATGAAATATCCTTGTTTATGTCTTATAAATAATTCATAGTTTTAGGTGTCCATTCCACTTTGGCATCCTATTTGAGCATTGCGTTCAAGGGTCTGCCACTCTCTACAAATCCTGATATGAATTTTTCCTAGAAAATTAATCTTCTCAAAGGACTTGAGCTCAATTTTATTGTTTGGGAACATTATTTTTGAAATCACCTAAATCTTATCTGGGTTAATGGTGATCTTATATTTAGTATAATGTGGCCCAGAAGCTTGCCTTAAATAATGCCAAATATACTCTTCTTGGGGTTCAATAATATACCAAACTTCCTACACCTTTCAAAAATGGACTAAAGATGGTTGATATGATCAGCTCTTATTTTAGATAAAATAATGAGATAATCTATGTATATAATTATGCATTTGCCTATCAATCCATGGAATGTGTGATCCATCGCTCTTTGAAAAGTAGCTCTAATTTTGATCAACCCAAATGACATTCACTAGTATAGATATCTTCCCCATTTTATAGTAAATGTCATTTTCATCCTATTCTACAATTTAACTAGTACTTGATTATATCTTGAAAATCCATCTAAGAAAGACATCATTTCATGCCCACTCATAGTTTGTATTACCTCATCTAGGGAGGGTAGAGGGTAATTATCTTTCTCAGAAGCTTTATTCAGGTTCTTGAAGTCAACACATAATGTGATTTCACTACTTTTTTTTTCTTGACTGGGACTAGATTGGCCATCTAAGTTGACTACCTAATGGGAAAAATTATTTGAGCACTTATCAACTTCTCTACTTCTTTCTGGATCAATGGTTCTAATATAAGATTAATTAGCCTTTGCCTTTGCCTAAATGGTTTATGATTTGGCTTGAGTGGAATGGTATGGATATTGAATTTAGGATTAAATATTTTTAAATTATCATAGGTCCATGAAACTACATATTTATACTTGATAATTAGTTCCTTTACCTTTTGCCTTTTGTCTGGGGTGAAACTTAAGATAATATTAATGAGGTGTGCATTTCTTTCATCACCAAATTTTTTTGAGCTAAACTTAGATTAATTAACCTTGAGCTACGTCTATTGCTGTGCTTAAAGGTCTATGTCAAATGTCCTTTACAAAATAACCATCCCCAATGGGATATGATTTTCCTTTAGGTGGATAACATCCTCTTCATCCAATCCTTCATGGCACCTATGGTTCCTTCCTCATCATCAATTATCAGAGACTCAAACTATCTTAAATTTTTCAAAAATAAGATGATCTACTGATCATCATTATACACTTGAAATTTTTAAACATTGTCTATTACTTAGGGATAAGTTACCAATTCAATGGATATATTTTGCACTTTCAACTCCTACAGGGGTGCCATATTTATTGTTGAAGCGAATAGTGAATCGACAACTTGGTTTTGTTTTCTTGGAAAGGCTAATATGTTGAAAGCTTTAATTGATTCAATTAGATCCCATACTCTATGATTGTACTTATTTAAATATGAAAATTTGAATTGACATTTATATTTAACCTAGTTGATCACAAGTTCAGAGTCTCCATATACCAATAGTTCCTTGACATTGTTCTTGAGGGTAAACTGTAATCCTAGAATCAGGGCCTCATACTCTACTTTGTTATTGGTGTATGGGAATTATGTTATAATCCACACTTATAATAATTTAAATATGTAGAATATAATGTAGATCAATGCAACACAATAGATATTTGTGGGCCAAGATGCCTAAATATTCAATATATACAAAAATATAATAATCACCCTTACGTAGGGAAACACCATACAACACTACTTTAGGAAGGAATAGCTCCACAATGTCTCTTTGAGGGGACAACTGCCAATATACTCTTACAATATAAGACTTATTTCTTGCTTTATTATTTTATAATGATAATCATCTCCTTTATGTAGATCTCTATCTAACTAATAATGGATGGGTAATCTCCTAATCCAAATGTGGGCTGACCATTACCCAATGCACTAATTCCATAATTTACTCAATTATCCTAATATATTGGAGCCATATAGCTAAATAAGGGGCATGTGTGTTACATGCCAACATCTCCATCAACCCATATACATTAATATATCATATCCTTAGGTACATAACATTCCTTCCCTCTTTGACATGTTTTATCCTTGAAACATAATAAGAAACCAAATAATGAGTGTGCTTTAAATTATTTCACACTTGTCTCGAAGCTTGATCATCCAACCACCCATATGTGACTTTGGTAGGTGATAAATTTCCAACCTTGTTTCCAAATTTCAATGTGCTACTCTAAATCCATTCCTAATCATAACTATACTACCTTAGAGTTTATGAATCATTATTCCTCTGATTCCATGTACCATATTCCACTATGCTACTCTAATTCTATTCATGACTATAGTAATTATTATTTCATGCATTGTCATAGTGATTTCCCCACTAATTCCATGATCCATAGGCCATTGTGCTAATCTAATTCCATACCTAACCATAGTAGTTATTTTTTGGCTTCCATGCATAGCCATAGTTATTAGAGCTCTAATTTTTGTATAGCCAAAGTGATTGTTATTATGATAGTCCCTCACATAATTCCATGATTTTTTCCTCTCATGATGATGTGGGTGTCTATATACCTCAAATTTTTTTGATACTTTGACCTTATCAACCTTTTCTTCTACATATTCCACCTTTTTCTTTAGTGGTTTCTTTATCACTTGAGTAGATGAAGTGTTTTTGTTTGCTTGTATTGTTTCTTCATCTATGTATTCATTTAAATCTTCCACATGCTCTTCTTTACCTGATTTAATCTTATCTTCACACTCTACCTTGATTGTTATTTGTGTCTTTCCAACTATGATATTCTATAAAGTGACCTTATTCCTATACCAAAACTTCATGAAATTCTTTTGAACTTTAATATTAATTGTTTCCAAAGTCTCTAACCATGGATATCCAAGAACCATATCCATGTCATCCATATCCAAAGCATAAAAATCTGAATGCAAAACATATTTATCCATAGTGAGCTTCAAATCTTCAAAAACTTAAATATTATGACCATCTAGTTGAGACTCCTTAATGTTTCTTGCTTGAACATATAGATGTTGAGCCACATCCATGATGATGAAGTTATACTTGCTGCTAGGGTTTATGGACACAATGAACTTATTTTGAATGAATCCATGAAACTAAAAAATTGAATCAGATTTCTTTAGAGCTAAATTATTTGAACCCTTATCATCCAGTTCTTCTTATGATTCTTTGATATTCTTTACCTCTCCTTATACACCATCTGTACTCTCCTCATTAATTTATTCTTCTTCATCATCACTTGCATGTTTTTCCTCATTGACATTATTTTATTCCACTAATTTTTATTCTTCATCATTTCCATTCTCTTCTTTATTGCTATCATTATTTTATTCCTCTTCTTCATCCTCTTTTTATTTTATATCCCATCAATCTAGGAAATCTTGTTCCATTTCTTCCCATGAAGAATACCTTTATGTGAAGCTCAACTGTTTAGCCCATGTTGTGCAGGCACATACAAAGAAAAAGACAAGCATGTTTTCCATAAAATTGTTTGAGCATTATTATCCTTAAAAAGGAGCCACCATTATATAACATCAATATCATCCTCTCCTGAAAATACTTGTAACTTCATGATCCACAAAAAAAACTAGGGTTAATAAAATACCCTAAAATGTCAATAACTCATTAGAAATTGATCCAAATAGTCCAATTTTTTTATTGTATCTTCCAAGTATGACATTGAAACTTCACTAAAAAATTTGAGAAAAAATTACAAAAAGTTTGGCCCGTAGAGTGAATCTATGAAAAATAATAAACTCACAATAAATCACTCAAATATTTCAAAAAATTCTAAAATTTTGACTTTAGCTCTCATACATTTTGGAAGATATGATGAAAGCATTACAAACCCTAAAATAACAATAACTTCCTAAAAAATTATCCTAAAACCTCAATTTTTTTACTAAGACTTATAAAAATATCCTCCAGATCCAGTAAAAAATTGTGCAAAATAGTGCTATCGATTTTAAAATATTAACAATTCCAAAAAACTAAGGTTTTATCCCACACAAATTGCCCAAATCAAAGCTCTGATATCACTTGTTATGATCCATAGTTATAATAATTAAAATATACAAAATATAATCTAGATCAACTCAACATAATAGATATTGGTGGGCTAAGATGCCCAAATATTCAATATATACAAAAATATAATAATCACCCTTAAGGAAGGGAAACACCATACAATACTCCTTTTGGAAGGAATAACTTCACAATGTCTCTTCAAGGGGGAAACCTCCAATATCCTCTTATAATAGAAGAATCAATGATTATTTTGTTCCTTTAGAATGATAATAATCTCCTTCATATATATCTCTATCTTAATTACAATTGATGGGTAACCTCTTAATGCCAATGTAGGCTGACCATACCTAATGCACTAATTCCACAAGTTACTCAATTATCTTAATATATTGGACCCATATAACTAACTAAGGGGGATGTGTGCCACATGTCAACATCTCCATCAACACATATACATTAATATATCATATCCCTAGGCACATAACAAATTGGAGCCTATATGATTCTAAAAATTTATTTCCTTATGAATTGACCAACTCGATACTAACACCTGATCTTTTTTTGGATCTTTCTCCATCAAAATGGAGGGTCCATAATTGGGAAGGGCCCTAAATTTATTCTTGCATTTTGTGCCTCATGGTAAATGTATAAATTCTAAGACTAGGAGACTTATAACTTATATCTTCATTGGCGATGTTGTACTTTGTAATATGATGCTTCATCCTTAGCTCTTGATCGATTATGATATGGCTAGAAATACCTCTCCATAGTAGCCAAATGTGAGATAAGTCTATGAAGATATATCCATTTAACATCTTTGACCAATCTTTGCTCAATAATAATCCATATCCTTCTAGAATATCCACCACCAAGAAGTTGATAGTCATCTTTACTAGAGGTTCTGAAGCAACTTGGATTCTTACATCATTAAGTTTTCTCAAAATTGATTCTATTATCTTATCTAGGCGTGACACAGTCCTCTTGGATGGATTCAAGGTCAACCCAAAATTTTAACAAATGGAATTTGGAATTACTATTTATAAAGCTTTAAAATCTACCAAATAATTATGTATGTTCTTGCCAAACACCCAAATGGTTAACAAGAAAAGGGGAACCTCAGGCTTGCTTTTACATATAATGTTTATGTTGGATGTCTTGGAATTTTTTGCAATAGACTTACCTATGATAGAATTCCATAAGAAATCCTTCTGCTCTTTGATTTGTGCTAGTTCATGAAGAGTAATATTGGACTTAATATTTTTCATATCCTTAAAAATGTTGTATCTTCCTTTATTCAGTTCCTCTCTATGTTGAGGTTAATCATTCTATTTTGGGGGAGGAGAATTATTATCAAATTTGGGATTTGGAGGAATAACTATACTATTGGGAAGAGTAGAGGTGGTGAGAGGCTATTTATTCCTTAGATTATAAGTGTTCCTATTAAACTACTAGAAAACTTATACCTCTTCAAAATTATCCATCGTAACATTATAATCTTCATTAGGGAAGGGAGACTCATAGGTTTCAAAGATAGTAGCTAAACTTGAAGCACTAGATTCATGAGTGAGATCTAAAGGATTCATCATTTGATCTTATCTAATCATTTCCATCTAAAATATTTAAAAGGCTACACAAAACTCTATACAGTCCAATTTCCCATGCTATGATGTGTTGTGAACCCTGTACCAATTGGGCAAAGCTGTCTCCATGATATTGATTTCTAGCAACTTATTGGATTATTGTTTCTTCATATTGTTGGTGGGCCTATTGAAAGGCCCTTTGTATCTTAAAAATCCATAATTTTGATTAATGGTATTACCCTTCATTTTATGCATATTCAAAAAATCATTGATCAAAATTTGGACCATTCTTTATATAGAATCCAATTTAGCTTTGGTAGAATCAAAACCCTGAGTGACTGCTACATTAGTGTGATCCTGATGTTAGTTCTATTGATTCTAATGATGACCATTCCTTTTTGCTAGATTATTCAAGAACTCATAATTCTTATTTTTTGTTTGATACATCATACGAAGTAGAGTATACAACTAATTTTGGCTAAATGTAAGGGCATTTTGATTAGCATGTAGGATTGGGTTCAAATATGGGAGCCCATTGTTGAATGTTTGGCCTCCTAAATTCTAAGGACTAAGCTATAGATTGAGATGCTTGTCAATATTAATAGCTTCTTATAATGCAAAATCTAAAGTATTGGTAGTGACAAATCTTTGCAAGAATACTACAATAATGGGATCTAGAGTGTTCTTATATATTTCGAGTGTCAAATCCACATCTAGCTTATACGTGTAGACATATAAAATTGACCACCAATGGATTTATACCCAAATTTAGAGAAATTATTACCAAAATCTAAAAATATAGCCTAAGAATCTATAGTAGTCTCAAACTTGGCTTCATAACTATGAAAATAAATTAATTTGGCTCATAAATCAATTAAATTGACTAAATGCACAAATCATTTGATTCAAAACCTTGAAAGTGTTCAAAATGCCTAACAAGAATTAATTAACATAAAATCTTAATTAAAACCTAATTGAATTCATCCATGAGAAAATATAGAAATTATCAAAAAGGGAAATTAATGAATTAATAAATATCCTAGGTTTTCATCATTAGCATTTGTGAGTCGTCATTTTTGGAAAATATCACACCCATGCTTATTATATGCTAATCATGACAATTTGACACCCTTTAACCTTACTAGGGTTAACTAAGCCAACCAAGGTGAGGATTCAACTCATTTAAATTCATTTTAAAGCCTATAAAAGTAAGCTTAGAGGTCTTCATTTGGGGATCTTGGAACATAGTAGAGTTATAATACAAGATTGAATTTCATGAAAGAAATGCATAGTGTTATAATGCCAAAATCAAGCCAAGACAAGCCAATTTGAGAAAACATCAAGCCAAATCCAAACAACCATGGTGCTAAGAGGAGATGGAGATAACCAACCCTCGTTGATGAAGACTTCTTGAGCACAATCTGAGTAAACCAAAAAAATAAATCTCTTGGAGTAATCAAGGAAGGTAAAGAAGTTGTCATTTCTTTGCATTTTAGTTATTTTTTCTATTGGTTTATTCACTAATCTCCCTCCATGATCTAGGCCTAGAGATGTTAGATTTTTAGTGTGTTGATTTAATTATTTTTAGAACTAACACCATACTAACCTCCTCTCTTGAGTCAAATTCCTTGATCATAAATGGCATCCCTGATGGGACCATGAGCATCCCACATAGTAAGGAGATCAATATGTAGGTCTTTAATAGAGAAATGGATGATTGAATCTTATTAAAATTACATTTATAACCTTGTTTTGGTTGTATTTAGTTTTATTTTATTTTTTAGCTCTACATAGAGATCGAGGACCATTAGCAATAACCGCTAATAGTTTCGTTGAACTATCTACATTTCTGCTCAACCACCACTAGTTCTATGTAACTACTAACAGTTAGAATATAGGGTAGAAACATCATTAAAGATTTCATTTTGATTGTTTTTTCTAATCATATCCTTTATTTATAAGTTTTAAAGGATTTTAAATCACTAGACTTAATTTTACATTGTTAGTTTTTATAAAATTTCATCTAACTAGGACTAACCTAATGTGTTTGGGTTTTGTGGTTTTGGCTTTGGGTTCACAAGTCATAATTGATGGTATTTATCAACCAATGGTGATTCTTCTTGACTAGAATTTGTTACATAATAACCATCCATCATAATTGCCTTAAACCATTGGTTTTTATTTATGATCATCCACGGTTACTAAGCTCAAAATCAAACATCAGTTGCTCAACCAAGAAAGTGCTTCAAAGCATGGGGTTATTATCTAACAATTTTAGGTTGAAGGATTGATTTGAACAGCAAATTTACCTATTTTGACTGACCAAGAATTTCATTTTGGGATTTTAAAAGGAATTAGTCAAATCTTGCACATTTCAATTTGGGTCTAAAACAAATGTCTTAAATCTTGCACATTTGGTATTTGGTGCCTAAAGCCAATCTAACATGATAAGTCTCAGAAAAATTTAAAAATTGGTTCTTAAAACACATGTTTAAATCTTGAACATTTCAAGTTGGTGTTTTAAAATAAACTTAGGATATATCTTGCACATTTGGACTTTGGGCTTAAAAAAAACTAGATGGTCTTAAATAATTTAGTCTTTTGTGCAGATATTATTTCATTTTTTTGCACTTAATCTAAGGGGATAGTAAAGAAAAACATAAAATTATATTTGGTGCTTAAAAATCAAACTTCACTCATAAATTATTTACAAATTTGTTTGTTGATTATTTGTTTCACAAAAAGGATAGCACATGTATTCTCTCCTTCATCTCCTATAGGGAACTCATGGGATCAAAAGCACCTTTCCATTGCATTAGGTTTCTAGACCAAGGGATAGGAATAAATTGATTTAATCTCTCCCCAAAATTGCATATTATTGGGTGATCTAAAAGCAATCCTAAAGTCTTTCTATTTATCTTTTATTTTCATGCATCTTGGCTTGTGAAGGGGGTATCATTTCCTCTCATGATTTATTTAGGGAAGTATTTACCCAGGGTTTCATGTCTCAATAGTGTTTAAACCCCTCTCAATGGGGTGGTATACAAATTGGGATCACCCCATTGAGATGATGGTTTAAGTGGTTAAATCATCTCTATTAGTGGTAAGCTATGCTCAGGACGTATGATCAATCTAGACATCACACTACATTGAGAAAGTGATGGATGTAGTGGTTATGAAAAGGACAAGACATTTTCATAACAAGTTTATTATCATAGAATAAATTTATGTGTTAATTCTTTTATGTGCATATGTGAAAGTGTGTACACATCAGATCAATCTAGTTGGTTGAAAATTTGTAGGTTTGACGAGGCATTATACCATCTGTTTGACACCTTGATTTAACTTAACAAACATTTATGTAAAAACATTGAGTGTGGCACTTGATTGATATGGGTAACATTTGCTACCCAAATCATTCTATGTATTATGCCTTAGAATTCATTAAAACATAAACATTGTCACATCTTTTGGTAGTGCTAATGTCATTATGCTCCCCAAATTATTTCAAAAGACTTGTCTTATCTTGTCTCTCAATTATCATTATTGTAACCAATCATTTATGTCTTGTTGGATTTTTTTTATCATAATCATAGTATTAAAATTCACCTAGATTGTTGTCATCAAACCCTAGTTTACGTTAGTTGAGTCTTTTATTAAATTTTAAAAGTTTGGATCTAACATTGATTTATTTCTATTTAGGCCTCGACACATAGGGGTTGTTACACAGATCTTTCTCTTATAGGTTGTGTAACTTAGGTTAATCCATTACTCAAATTTGGAAACTTTATTATTTGTGCATTTTTTTGATAGAATCATTCCATATTTAAAGTGACTTTTTTTGTGTGTGTTTTGTACCAACCAGATCATTTTTATGTCTAGAATGAAGTGCCTAGTCTTTACCAAATTGTTCCAAGTTTGTTAGCTTAATTATCATTATCCCTTGTTTCAAGCCTATATTTTGACACCATGTTTGGCCAAAAATCTTAGCACAACCTATTTGAGCCTAGATTTTGACTCCACATTTGGACAAAAGACCTAGCAACATTTCCCTTTCCTAGTTTAGACCTATTTGGACATTAGAGTTTGACATCTTTTTTTTTAGGTGATTTTACTTGACCTTGTTTATGTAAAACATTTAACATTAGACATTTTGACATTATACTATTTTTACCAAGTCTTTGCATAGACATTTTGGAGATTCATTTCCACCCTAGACTAAGCTAGATCCCATTTGAACCTTTTGTCTTTTAGACATAGCTTTTTAGAGTTTGTAGAACTCTAATCCATCTTGTTGTGAAATATTTATCATAGATTTGACCATGGATCACTATACACATAGTGGAACTATGTACCATCTAGGATATGGAAATGTTAGCATGCAAGAAGAATTTATTCAAAAACCTTATGAAGATGATGTTATTTGGGAGATGGATTCCTATCCACCATATAAAACTCAACTAGGGGAATAGAGTCAAGATCCTCTGCCCAATTATTTGGTTAGTAGGCCTCCATCCATAAAAAAAAAAAAAGAAAAAATGGATCAATATTTGGATAGTGTACCTATGGTTACAAAAAATTTCCAATAAAAACCTTATTATAAAATAATGCCATCAAACTATGAGGTAGGGGATGATAATTTGCAAAATCTATCAAGAGGGCCTTATAACATGTCTTATCAGAACAATGATCAGACATCTTCTAGTGATCCTAATGCCATAGTATCAATACCATATCAAGATACTTGTATGATTTTCATGTAAAGAGGTCTCATAGAGGACCATTTCATTAAAATATAGACAACATACTAGACATATCAATACCTAACACATAACTTTAATCAGATGACCTTGTCAAACAAGCCTCTTATTGATTTATCTCCTTCAACAAGAGTTTTAAGAGAATTGATTAGTCAAGAAAATTAAGGTTTAGAACCATTTATGTAAAACACTTCAGTCAAAAATATGTTTAATACCCCAACCATCAAGGAAGTGTCTTTTGCTTCTACACAGAACAATGAGCAAAACATAGTGGATAATGTAAAAAAAACATCTAATTTAGACCAAAGTGGTGTTAACACATAAAAAAATAGTGAAAAAAAAATTTGAATTTAACTATCACCATTAATGGTTCAAAAACTTAGGGAGTAGGAATTTCTACGTCCCAACCTTAACCAACTACTTCTAAACCTCAACCGATTGCTTCTTATAACACTCAACAATAAGGATTAAGTAGTCAACCAATGACCAATGTCGTGCCAAAACAAAATATGATGAATCTTACTCCTCCCTAATAGGTAACAAGTAATATTAAAAAACATTAGGCATAGTCTAGTATACCAATGCAACATAGGCAAAACATATTACCACTTCAACATGGGGCAACCAATGTTCCACTTCACCAGGTAGCAGTGAACATACTTCTTTAATCACAGACTAACATGTCAATCCAAAAGCAAACTATGTCTAACCAATAATATACTGGTATTGGTCAATGATAGATTCTAAATCTCCAATATGCATCCACTTCCCAATAGGGATTCACCCAATAAAGAGGTTCTAATGTTGCTTAAGTACCTACTAGGCAATAATTGCCTTTCATGTAAAATGTGCCACAAGTTCAGAGGTAAGGTCTTGGTTTATAAGTTTCCTCTCAATAGAAAGGTTTTATTAGTTAGCTACATGTCCCTATTAAACCTCAATAGGCATAGTATGGTCCTATACCACCATCCCAACCTCAATATTCCTAAGATCAGGTATACATACCCAATCTTAACTAGAATATCACACCATAGTACATACAATTTCAACAATCGCACCCTAACCCATGCATGCTTATTCCTAGTCTATTTCCTATCCAATCTAACCTATCCCAAAAAATACCTCCATCATAAATTAGTCAAAGTAATCCACTTGTGACCACTCAACCATCACCTTAGGCCAATGCACCCACAAGTTTCCTTGAACAAGAGCTACAACAAATGAAGGATGTAATTGCTGCCAGCCAAGCTGGGAAACAAGTCAAAAAGTTTAGGTTGGATGATGTGTGTTCTTACCCTTTCAACATGGAGTACCTATAGATACCATTTCCTCTGGGGTATGAGCCACCAAAGTTTGACAAATATAATGGGAAAGGTGACCCAAAGGCCCATCTGATAGAATTCTTTGTCGCATGCCAACCAATGGCCTATAGTGACATATACATTTTGTTTTTTTTTCCAAGAAGTATAGATAGATAAGCATTAGAATATTTCCTAAAGTTACCAAAGAATTTAGTTTCTAATTTTGATGATCTTTTAGACAAGTTTGTGTAACACTTCTCTTACAATCTCAAGCATGATATTTCATTGGTAGACATAATGCAAATAAAATATAAACCAAGTGAAAGATTCATAAGTTATCTACAACAATAGAGAGCCCTTGCAAGATGATTCACCCATAGTCTACCAAACAAGCAACTAGTTGCTGTGTTTACCAAAAACTTACAAAGCAAAATATCTTACTATCTAGAGTTACAATGTGTATATATGTTCAAAGAAATCATTGACAAAGGTTTAGTGATCAAAATATCCCTTATTAATAAAGTGATAATTAAACTAACCTCATCAAATTAGAATAATGGATAAAATCAAAACCAAAATAGTGGTCAAAATCAACATCTAGTCCAAATGCAAGCATCTCAATTGGTACATGCCAATAACAATGACAAACCCAAGAAATTCAATCACAATAATAATGTTATAGGGAATGGAGTAATAGAGTCATGACATGTCCAAATGGTGCAATAACCATCTACTTATTTTATTTTTCCTTTCGAAATAACTCCCAACCAATAATATTTTTAGTAGCCATAGCCTGCATAACAAGCATAATAACCTAGACCAACACAGTAAATACAACAAATGTAGCAATTTATGCCTTTTCAAAACCCTCCTCCTCTAAGGAGACATGCACCTACTCATTGGGATTTTATTGAACTTAGAGAGAACATAGAATTAGTGTTTCACAAGCTCATAATAACTAACTTGATTAGATGGCCTATTCCAAAAGAACAAGTTCATGAGGGTGTTGACATGCTAGACTAGTATAGGCCAGAATAGTTATGTGATTTTTATATGGTCAATGGCCATAATTTGAAACATTGTGTACAAATTAGACATGTAATTTAGTATATGTTGGAAAATGGAGAGATCACATTAGATCATGGAGATTCTACCTTGAATCAGAGCCTTAGCATTTATTGGAATCTTTTTCCCCAATATAAAAATCAACATCAACAATAACAACAATAGTAACAATAGCGATCAGTATAACACCAAAAATGGTAGTATCAATAACCATGATCAAACCAATAGACTCAACATAACCAATAACATAACCAATAACATCAAAATAATGGATAAAATCATGGTTAGAATGGTGCAAACAACCAAAAAACCTACCATGTAGTTGCACATGACTATAACTCAGTTGTAGGCCATATTATAAGAGGTCATATTAACACCATTTCCATTAATCCTAGACAAGTACCAATCTGACAAGAGCATTGCTAATCTTACCAAATCAACCCAACCATTCTGGTAATCCTTCCTTGACTAGGGACTACACATAGGCAAACCAATAAGTAGGGATTCCCATGTTAGGACCTTATATTGATAACTCATCATTATCCTATGATGATGCACAAGTGCATCAATAATTGAGACTTATCCTATCTGGTCTCCTTCCACCATAATTTAATAACAACAATGGTCTTGTATCTGATCTAGATTATGTAATCACAAGTCGATAGTTAAGGATTACCATACCAAGTTCACAACCATCTATCACTTCACCCATCATCCAACCAGTTGTTCTACCTTAGAACAAGCCATTTACCATTATCTAAGAAAAAATGTATAAAATTTTAGAACAATTGTAAAAGACATTAGCACAAATATCCATTTTAGATTTTTTGTGTATGTCTACTATCCACAAAAACATCTTGACAGAGTTCCTTGGTCAATCCATAGTTTTAAATGACATATCCCTTGATAAATTTCAAGTTATTCATTAGACACCTCACTCTATCCCAACAATTAACCTTCAACCAAAGTGATATGTCATACCTTGGCTTGCTGATTAATAATACATTGTACATCAATGTTTACATAAAGAGTCACAAAGTGAAACATGTCCTCACAAACAATGGATTAGGTGTGAATATAGTGTCTCTAAATCTCAACAAGATTTTTAGGTACACCTCAGTAGATATCCAAGTATAAAAAATCACCATCAAAACCTATGATAATGAAGAATGAGAATCACAAGGCACCATTAGCTTGCCAATTATCATTGGGCCTTTGACCCATGATACTCTTTGTCATGTGCTAGATCTCAATTTCTCATATAACATGTTTTTGGGTAGACTTTGGTTACATGAGATTTATGCAATCCCATCAACATTTCACCAGTTTATCAAGTTCTCCCATTCAAGGATGGAGGTTAGTATTCTAGGATATTTACATCCATACAAGCATTGTAAACATCTAGAGGTCAAGCTCAAGAGCTACAATTACCATTTTGGCATGAATCTAGTTGTCAAGTAGGATAAAAGGAAAGCCATACTTATTGATTTACTAGAGGCCAACTGCATTGACCTTGATACCATTGATTCCATTCACCTCATGCTACCTCTTGAGATGTGAAGTCATTATACTATTTTGGATAATGGCCTAGGAAAATACTTGACCCATGACACCTTTCACACTGTAAATCTTCCACATAACCCTAAGTCCTTTGGAAGACCAAAAGAAAAACCACTCATGCAATGGCAAAGAAAGGGCAAAGGCCATCAACATAGTCCAACACCCATCACATTTATATCAGCCTTTGGCCAAGCACAATACCCTCTTGAGGAGATAAATCATGGTTATATAATGACAAATTGGCTGATTGTTACAAGAACTCAAAGTATCCTGTTCTTAATTGGATAATAGAAAATGAGGACTATGAAGGAGGAGGCCTCGAGCTAAATCAATAGGGAAAACTCGAGCCAATTTCTATGACTAAGTACAAAAGAACTTATGGACTTGGATTTAAATTTCCTAGGGGTGACCCCATGTATCTTATTCAAATTCCATCACCAATGACTAGTGACGATGATGTCGATAGTGAAGCAAAATCTGATCATAGCCAATTTGATGACTTATCCCAAACCAACCTATTTAACCATAACACCATTTGTACCCTTTGACTAGTCATTCATCATACTCCATTACCATTGTATTATTTCCAACTGATAGATTGGGACCAACAAGAATCCAATATACTAGTTGATGAGTTTTAGAATGATGAGGCCTTCTATGATTTTATAGGCCTTAGGGACAATATTTCATTGGGAGACCATAAATCAAGTTTCTTAATCAAATTAAATCTTGAAGCCTATTTTGGAGAGTGGGTGAACACCCTTAGACAAAATTATTTAAATAAAACGTTGAGGTCCCAAAGTGAAAACCTCTTTGAGGTGCTTTTCGACTAGGTAAAAAATAAAGATAAAGTCCAACCTCGTGGTTAAAACTTATTTCAAGCACCATTAGATGGGGGTGTTCAACCTTCTTCAAGATTAGACCAAAATACCACTAATGAAGAACTTGTCTACAGGTCCAAGTTTAGTCTTGATGAAGAATAGGCTTTTGAGTGAATCATTGAGGATACCAATGATGACAAACTTGCCTATGGGTTTGAATTCAATCTTGAAGATTAACAAGCTTTTAATTTCATCATTCAGGATTTTCCAACAACATTTGTTACATGGCCATCCTTCCCCTTGGGGGATTTTGATTCATCATGTCTAGGAGAAATTGAAGAAATAGTGCTAACAAAGGACTCTTACATAGCCAAATAGTTTAAATCTTTGCCACTATTTTTCAATACAGTTCAACCCTTCTAGTGGAAGACATAATAAAGGTAAACACAGGGTCTCCAGATGACCCAAAGTGGATTATATTAGGCACATACCTCACTAAGGAGTAATGTGAAGTCCTTATATCCCTATTAAGGGAATTTATAGATATATTTGCATGGGCCTATTCGGACATGCTTAGTTTGGACCCCACCTTAGTTGTTCACCACCTCATGGTACATCCTGATGTCAAACTAGTGAAACATAAGTTATGAAAAATGCATCTTTACATTATTGTATTAGTAAAGAAAGGGTTATAAAATCTCTTGGAAGTGAGATTTATTTAGTCAATCGACTAATTTTAATGGATTTATCATATTACACCAGTCAATAAAAATACAAAAGGAATTAGAATCTAAACTAATTTTAGGGACATTAACAAAGAATACCCTAAGGATGACTTTCTATTTCCAAATATTGACATGATTTTTTAATCCATTATGGGTTATGAGATGGTTTCACTAATGGATGGATTCTCAAGCTATAATTAGATTAAAATAACACTAAAAGACTAACACAAAACAAAATTCACCACTCTATGGGGAACATTATTTTATCAAGTTATGCTATTTGGTCTTAATAATTCAGGGGCCACCTATCAAAGATCCATAAGAATCATATTTCATTATATGATGTATGACATTATCGAAGACTACATCGATGACATACTAGGTAAATCAAAGACTAGGGCTGATCATTCAACAACATTGAGGAGGATATTTGAGTGACTACATGAATATAAAGTTAGGATCAACCTTAAGAAGTGTGTTTTTGGCATCACATAAAGCAAATTTCTTGGATTCATTATGTCTCATAGGGGCATAGAAGTTGATCCAAGCAAAGTACGAGCTGTAACAGAGATGCCACCACTGACTAATCTAAAGTAGCTCTATAGTTTATAGGGTAAGATATAGTCCATCAGATGCTTCATTTATTAATTTGATAACAAGTGACACCCATTTACACACCTACTAAATAAGGGTGTAACATTTCTTTGGGATGATGATTATCAAAAATATTTTCAATAACTAAAGGACTATTTAGCAAATCCACTAGTTTTATTACCTCCTATGTCAGGGAAACCATTCCTTTTGTATCTATCAACTGCATACAATGCCCTAGGGGTAGTTTTAGCTCAACACAATGACAATGGAAAATAGAATGTAATGTAATATCTAAGCCATACATTGGTATCATATAAACACAATTATATGCCCATTAGAAAATATTGTCTTGCTATGGTCTTCATAGCTTAGAAAATATGACATTACATGTTAAACAATAATACCATGGTCATTTCAAAAGTAGATATGCTCAAGTATCTACTATCTAAAATAAATTTGCAAGGTCGCATGGCCAAATGGATCATGATTCTTAGTGATTTTGAGATAGAGTATGTGAACCAAAAAGCCATCAAGGGGAAAGTTCTTGTAGATTAGCTTGCTAAAACACTCGTTGTAGATATAGAGCCACTCATATTTCAATTATTGATGAATCCATCATGAATATCATTGAAAAACCTCTTGAGGATCAACACCAGAAGCTATATTTTTATGGTTCATTCACAACACATGGAATGGGGGTAGACCCTTTGTTTATAACTCCATTGGGGGATCTAATAACTAGTCATTAAAAATTAGCTTTTCTTGTACCAATAACATGACTAAATATGAAGCACTTGTAGAAAGGATTCAATAAGAAGTACAATGGAATATACATCATCTATAGGTTTATGGTGATTCATAGTTAATCATTAATTAGTTTATAGACCACTTCTAGACCAAAGATGACAAGTTAGTTCCCTATAAATCCATGGTCGACACTCTCAAATAACAGATTACTGACATCTAATTTGAGTATATACCAAGATCCAGTAATATAATAGTAGATGCCATGGCTACCATTAGATCTTTGATTTTACAAATATATATGGCATGGGAAGACTAGTTTCTCATTGAAAATATACCAACACCAACTCATTAACCATCAACTGTCACAATGATATGTGATATTGTTGGTCCCATGTCTACTTGGTATTCAGACTAATATGCCTATTTTATATGACCAAATAATACCACCTGAATTATCCTAAAAATAAACCAAAGCCTTCATCCATAATTCTAAACATTATATCTTACTCAGACCAACCTTATAACGCCATAGTTTTGATAGAATTCTACTTCGTTGTTTACCTTTGGTAGAATATATACTAGCATTATGAAAAGTTCAAAAAGGGTAATGTGGATCCCACACTAGTGGGGTAGTATTTTCAAAAAATATATTGTGTACTAATTATTATTGGCCAATGATGGATGTAGACATAGTTGCATATGTCAAAATATGTGATAAATGTCAATGGCATGCTAATCTGATTCATGCCCCATATAAGACTTTAAAACCAATGTTGACACCATGTCCATTTGCTACATGGGGACTTGATATCATTGGAAAGATAAACCCCACCTCATTCAATCCCCATAAACATATTCTTACCACCATAGAATATTTCACTAAGTGGGTTGGATCTATACCCCTCATATATGTTACTAGAAAGAAAATTTCCAAATTCAGCTTTAACCATCTCATCTGCCACTATAGTATCCCTTCTAACATTATATCTAATAATGGTATATCATTCAAGAATAATGATGTCAAAAATATATGTGATGAATAAAAAATCAAACAACACTTTTCCATGACATATTACCCTCAAGTTAATGACTAGGCTAAAACATCAAACAAAACCATCGTCAACATCCTTAAAGAGATTGTCAATGATGCTAATCACAATTGGCACCTTTAGATATTTTTTACCCTTTGGGCATACCATACCAATCATCACACTCCCACAAGTGCCACTCCATACTCACTTGTTTATGACACTAAAGCCATTCTTCCCATTGAGATTGAGTTACCATCATTACACATCTCTTTGAAGCATATCCTGGATGATGAAGACTATCGAGTAGCTCACCTGTAAGAGCTAGAGTTACATGATGATAAATACATGGATGTAATAAAAAAAACTTCAAGCATATCATAATAGAATCCATGGCCACTATGATCAGTGTGTGAAACATAGATAATTCAAACTTGGTGATCTTGTCCTCAAAGAGAACCAAAAGAATACCACAATAAAAAAGAAGCATAAAGGCAAGTTTAAACCCAACTGGGTTGGTCCTTTCATCATTATTTTAGACTATGGCATAAGAGAATACAAGATCACCACACTAGATGGGGATGAAGTTGATGAACCTATGAACATTATACACCTCAAATGGTACTACACTTGAGTAACTCAATGTATTGTCTATGAGGACCTTTTTAGGTTGTACCATATTATCAACATCCTTATTTGTATCATAATTTTTTATCATCATATCATCCTACCAACCTATCATTTTGCCTATCACTTATCCATCCTACCATTTTGTTCTATTAACTGAAGCATGTTTTGATCCATCCTATCCTATCTTGTTTGACTTTGGTTCATCTATTAGTTTCACATTCATCATGATTAATCAGATCAATTTTAGTAGCTATTTTAAGAATTCTAGATAAAGGTAGTATTTTGGAGTAGTATGACAATAGTTTTGGTAGTTACATCCTTCATTTCTTGTTCTTTTCTTATCATGTTTGTTTATGTGAGCTTGATTATATCTACCTATAAGGGAAAATCAGTGTCTCACCGATTTTACTACTAATTATAATCACCTATGGGAAAATTATTATCATTTAAATGATTAGTTATATCCTAGTTATAACCACCTATGGGCATACTAGGGGAAATATTTGTTTATTATGCCTTGACATACCAGCTTTCCATTCGTATGCCGTTCTATGCCATCATACCAACTGTGCCTATTTTATTTGAATTGGCTGCTACCCTAGTTAGATTCCTTCACTATAAGGTGGAACTACTATGACCTAAGCCCATTTTGGGACTATGTCGGTCATGATCGATACTTGTTAAATTCATCTCAATCCCCCATTCCATCATGTTCTTTCCATTTTATGAGCAACATTCAAGTTTTCCATGCTCTCATTTTTTTCAAGCGTAGACCATTTTGTGTCTCATTATTCTCAATCGAGTTGAGACGCCTAGAAAATTCCAAAAACATTTTTAAAACCATTTAGAAAAGCCAAAAACATTGATCAATTCTTTGACTTAAGGATTCTAAGAGCCCTTACTAAGTCATAAGAAATCACTTGTCACTTAGTTTCCCCATCCTTTTTGCCCTTTTATTCCACACTCTCACTATTTTTTGAGTTAATTCCTATTCTTATATCATATCAATCATGCTTTTTAATCATCATCAATTTCTTCTATCCCATTTCCTAGGAGAACTACATTTGGTCTAAAGTTTTGTTGGATATATCATCCATAAAACTATTTAGGTAGCATCGACTTGCCTAGTGCATATGGAGATAGATCGGCCACCCCCTTCCTTTTATTTTATTACCCCATCATGTCTATTTGTTAAGTTGTTGCCTATTTTATAAGGGTAATTTTCATCATGTTGTTTGTACTAACACTGTGACTAACTATTATTTTTTTCTTTGTTTGTTTATTTTTTGTTTGTGTGCTTATGTGCCTATTTATTTGTTTATTTTTTGTTTGTGTGTTTATGTGCCTATTTATTTGTTTTTAACATTGTTACCTTGATTTAGTCTATGCACATTAATTGGGTTATTCCTTGCACATTTATACTTAAATCCATCCATACTCATACATCAAAATTATCATCATGGTTTTTATCATTGGTGCATTATTTTCCCTTGAGTATTGGATAATGGGAATCAGTCCTCATGCATATTTCAGCCAAGTCCTCATGGTGTTCTATCATGATGCCTACCATCATATGCTATAGCAAAAAATAGCTTCAAGAAATCTACACAACAATGGTAGTATCAACATACCCAAAACACCATCACAAGTAACAAGCCCAATCATATCCCAAATAGAGTAATTAAACAATGAAAGAATTTAAACCTTTTTTAATTCAGATGAGCATCTCCATACTAACAGGTTGTCCCAATTCATTTTTATCCTTGGTATCTAGTTGTCATCATCATGTTTTCAATCATCAGCTATCAAAACATGTTTTTCATAATTAGGGTCCTATGATTATAATTGACTATGGGCAAATCATTGTACATCATTCTACCTGTATTCTCAATGATTTTAACTACCTTTGGGCAAATCATTATGTTGTCACCAATTCTAATAATTTAATTTATTTTTCCCACTTAGGGAATTTTTTTATCCTATTTATCTATCCTAACTAGGGAAACTCCATCTTCTCAATGATTATAATCACATTTAGGAAAATTATTATGTTATCATACCACATTACCACTATCAGGGTACAATGCTTATAACCACCTTTGGGTAAACCACTATAGACCATCCCAATTACTTTCTCAATTATTCTACCCAACTTTGAGAAAATCATTATGTTCTCATCCCATCATCTTCATTTTTTTGGTCCCTTCATCTCACTTCTTTCTTTTGAGGGACTGTTTGCCACTATTTTTGCTAGCCACTCCCTCGAGGGGGCACCCTACAATTCATCCATCATCATTGAAGTCATAAGCATATATAAAACTTTTATTCTTTGAAAAGATGTTACTATTATTATAGATTGCAATGCCTTCCCAAGTAGAGGAAAACTATAAACATATAAAATTGGCCACTAATGGATTTATACCTTGTTGGAAATATTGTCATTGATGTCAAAGGTCTAGCATTAGTGGTTATAAAGGCCCCATTGCATTTAATGTTATTTGTAATAGATATATCTTGGCTAATGTGAGTTAATATTTATTTAATATTAATGAATATATTTTTAGTTGCATATGAGATAAAAGAAGGGCCCATGGAGAAGTCAAAGAGCCACGGGATAAAGATAAAAGAAGGATGGGACACATTTTCCCATGAAGAGTCATCTTTGGGAATTAAAAGAGTCACCAAGTGAAGACAAAAGAGGAAGGGTGCAATTTCTCATGAAGGGACACTTTGAGGAATATGAAAAGTCACCAAGATAAGGACAAAAGTGGGAAGGATGTTTTTGGTAATGAAGGGTCACCACATGACTTTTCAAAGGCAAGAATATAAGGGTCATACAAGTTTGGCACCATTTTCCATGAGGATTGAAGGGTCACAAAGGGGGAAGGCCAAAGGTCATTTGGAAAGCTATAAATAAAGGCTTGAGAATCTATTTGTAATATGAGTGATAAAGGTTGACTTGATATTGTAATATCTAGCTTAGAAGAAAAATTGTGAGAGATGAATATGATTTGTATTTGTTATATCTAGCTTAGAAGAGCAAAGGTGAGAGAGAGGAAATAGATGTTGTATTGAAATATCATTTACTGAGATAAAAACATTAAGAGATAGGTGTGTGGTATACACAAAGGGGTTGGTGCTCAACAAAGGGGTTGGTGCTCTTGTGGGTTGGTGCTCACAAATTATTGCTGGGTTGGTGCTCAGCAAAGGGGTTGGTGCTCTTATGGGTTGGTGCTCATGAATGGTTGCTGGGTTGGTGCTCAACAAAGGGGTTGGTGCTCCTGCAAGTTGGTGCTTGAAAATATTGTTTGGGTTGGTGCTCATTCATATACTTCAGATTGTTCTCTATGGTTTTTCCCACATTGGGTTTCCACGTTATATCTGGTGTCTCTCTCTATCTTGTGTGGTGTTTATTATTTAAGTTTTATTGCATATCTTGGATGTTTGATTAAGTGGAATTTGGTTAAGGGAAAGTTTTATAAGATATATGATACACTGATTCACCTCCCCTCTCAGTATATCCCATGCTTAACATACCTGACTTTAGAGAAATTCTTACCAACCTCTAAAAATCTAGCCTAAGAATATCTAAGAGTCTCAAATCTGGCTTCACAACCATGCAAATAAATAAATTTGGCTCATAAATCAATTAAATTGAATAAATGCACAAATCATTTAATTTAAAATCTCAAAAATTTTCAAAATGCCTAACAAGAATTAATTAACATCTAATCCTAATCAAACCCTGATTCAATTCATCCATGAGAAAATAAAAGAATTATCAAAAATGGAAATTCAAGAATTAGTAAATATCCTAGGTTTTCATCATTAGCTTTTGTGAGTTGTCATTTTTGGACAATATCCCACCCATGATTATTCCATGCTAATCATGACCATTCGACACCTTCTAACCCTACTAGGGTTAACTAAGCCAACCAAGGTGAGGATTTAACTCATTCGAAGTCATTTCAAAGCCTATAGAAGCAAGCTTAGAGCTCTTCATTTGGGGATCTTAGAATATAGTAGAGTTATAATGTAGGATTGGATTTCATGAAGTAAATGCATAGTGTTATAATTCCAAAATTGATCCAAGCCATCAAGCCAACCATGGTGCCAAGAGGAGATGGAGATAGCCAAGCCCCATTAATTAAGACCTTTTAAGACAATCCGAGCAAGCCAATGAAGAAATATATTGGATCAATAAAGGAAGGTAAGGAAGTTGTCATTTATTTACATTTTAGTTATGTTTTCAATTGGTTTTTTCACTAAGCTCCCCTCATGATCTAGGCCTAGAGATGTTAACTTGCTAGTGTGTTGATTTCATTATTTTTGGAACTAACACTATACTAACCTCCTCTCTTGAGTCAAATTATTTGATAATAATACATGACATTCAATTTAATGTAAATATTATATAATATTTCATTGAAGGCCCAAATTGACCATTGGGTTCCTTCTTCATACCAGTGAAACATTGATACACCAGACTTGGATTAGTCACTTGACCAAATTGTGAAAGAAATGTATTTTGAGACTCATTCCATGAGGTGATAGATTTTTCATAAAAATTATGATACAAATCATAATAAAAATATTATAGAGTAAATGGAAAAATCCTCTATGCAACATTTTCATGAGTGATATTCATTAATCTTAGGACAACCTTGAAAGATTTGATGTGTTCTTATGTGGTCCTCCCTTTTGAGGGGGAGAAGGTAGGCAAATAATTTTCTAGATTCTTTGACAGATCATGTTAGTTCCTAGGGATGGAAATAATGGATATGACTAACCAAGGTTGAGCTATAAAAGGATTGATAAGTGGGACATTTCTTACATGAGAAGGTGTTTTAGCTCAATGTATCTTAAGGATGATAGGTATTGGTCTAGGATTCCTAAGATTTAACAATGGTGAAACCAAAAGGCTAGCTTGGGCCATAGAGATTATTAATCTCCCAAGTGTTTCCAGTGTAACTCTACGTAGTGACTAACCTCTACTATTGAGAAAACACACAAGTGTACCTCCTTCTAGTGCCAATTTATTTTGTTGATGTGGGTTTTATGCACACCATATAAAGTTAAATGAGGTAGCCTATAACATTATGGGATATCTATGTAATAAAATTCCACTCTAGGGCATGATTTGTAGGTATGAATTTAAAATAATTAAGTGATGAAATAATAGGTTGAGCTTGTGGGTTGTTTAACCAAGTTTTGTAGATATATGCATAGAATCCAATAGAAAGTAATCACTAGGTGAGTTAGATAGGTGGAGAATCATTCTAAGGTGGGTAAATCTCAAAGAAAATAAAAAGGGGGAAAGAAGGGTAAGGTAGAAAATAAGAATCTATGTTCCTATAAGGTCACTTATAAGACTGTGTGTTTGGTGGACAAGTATCTCCAAGACTAGTGTTTACCATTTGCAACTATTACAAACTCACAACAAAAATATGATTAGTAGTATGGGAAAATAAGTATAGAATGCTCAATGATATCAATTTAAGGTTTATATCCTTAGATATATTATTACACACCCTTATCTGAGAGATTATAGCTCAGACCAAAAAGTTTTCTAAGGTAGTTATGGCTCATGCCTAGATGACTATACTAGGAAAGATATCTTTTCACACTTAAAATTATTAATTCAACCTATAATAACTATTTAAACCAAATAAACTCTAAAATTATTGAATTTATACATACAAATAAACTAAAATTTTATTAACACAAAAATGAAGAAGAAAGAAGAAATACAATTGCATGACAATCAATCTTTTGATCTCTTCATGTAATTTGATCTAAAAATTATTCCCTTTGAAAAGATGGTTCTACATGTATATAAATGACTTAGGGAAGGGGTCACCCCATCCTCCAAGTATAGAAAAACTTTCATTACATCGTGATAACTATATCATAAGTCTTAGTTTCATGTTATAACTTATAAATAACCTCAAACATATAACATGTGCATGCTAGCAAAAACCAATTCATTTAATTACAACATAGACATAATAAAACTTAACTATTCATTTATAATTGTTACATGTAAATAAGCCTTTGACTTAGGCTAAATCGAATCCTACTTAGCACTTTTACTATAGTTGTAATTGGAGCTATGTAGGTAACTAGAGTTGACGACAATGTTGTAATTGACACTATAGGTGGGGTATGAGGAGCAGAACTGGCAGGTAGAGCTGATGATACTTTATTATTTTCATCTAACTCTTGATAATATTTGTATAATTTAGCATGATACACACAAATTAATTTCATATAAAGGACATGAGGTCTGGTTACCTTTCCTATCCATTCCATTAGCCTTATGTACTCTATCTTGGTGGTGAAAAAGCCAACCTAGAAGACCTCCACTTCTGTTACCTTCTTCCTTTTTGTACTAAACTTTGCTTCAATATCCTCTAGGCTTAGTCCTTGTAGAGTCTTTATGAAATTGTCTAAAACTTATTGAACCATCTAATAAAAAATGGTCTGAACTACCATCTTCCTCATGTTGTCTCAAGCTCTTGTTAATTCAAGTTCATAAAATTTTTGTGTTACTTGGTTTTCCTATTCTTTAAGCTTATTCATTAAAGCTTTTGAAGAAGATACCCAATCCTAATCCTCCTGAGTTCCAATGATAGATAAATTCAATGCATTAGATGCCTCCAAAGGGGTAATCATATCTAAGGGGATAAATGCCTTACTAGGGGTATACAACACCAATGAATTCAATTTATTTTCATCTTATCTGAGAAGATTAAATAATTTTGTTATTGAAATTACATGTGGAGCTAGTTGGACTCTCAAAGAAGGAATAATATTCAAAATTTCATACAACCTTAGTGTTGCATTCTATACATCCTGCTTTATACTCGAAGGAACTCACTTTACTTGCTATTATTCACTAAGATTTTCCAACTCTTCTTATAGTTATTTTCTATCCAATTTTGTTCCCTCATGAATGGCCAATATCACTTCGGTGTGGGTCTCCATGTAGGACTTGAGGTCCTCAATGTATGAGGACTGACCCTTTTTCCTATCCTACCTCTTTGAAAGAGTATACATCTCTTATCTTTCTTCCAAGATTAAACACCTACCACTATTATCCTCAATATTTTTTTCTCGACCCTTTCTATTGAGGTTATGGCTTTATCAAAGGGTGAGCTTATAGTTGGAAGCTCAATGATCTTTAGATTGGGCCTCTAAGAAGCTAAGGATCCTAACTCCTTGGCCCAATATGGAAAAGTTAGCTTTGATAGATCCAATGGTTGGGCTTCTATTTTTGCATGCTCCTTAGGCTCAAGTTTAGGCTCAATGGATGGTTTGAGCATTAAGGGCCAAATTATCTTAGACTAGTCTATGTTCCCAAATTATTGCATGGGGTACACAACATATACATGTTTATTTTTGGGGGACCCTTTTGTCACCACCACTGATGTATTTTGAACTGGTCCTAAAAAAGGCATTGGTGAACCCAATTAGGTAGAGGAAGTAGTTAGTTGGGTGATGGGTTAGTTGGTGGTTGTGGTTGTAGAGGTAGAGACTATAAGAGTGGGAATAGAGGTGATAATTATAATAATGGGAGTAGAGGTGGTTGGGATGGAAGGAAAAATGGCTAAAGGGATGGAGACTACATAGGTGGTGATTGGAGAAGCAAAAATGACAATTAGGGGAATAGTGGTTGGAGAAATAAAAAAAGGATAAGTAGAGAATGATTGCATAAGAGTGAAAGTAGAAAAAACTTAAGAAGGCATAGGAAAAACAATTGATAATGACATTAGAGAAGAAAGGACTAGGGGAGTAGTGAAGAAATACCCTTACCATATTGGTCACTATAGACATCCGATTCCTATCACTACTATGCTGAAATTATCAATCTAAGCAATATTCTATGACAAATCACAATCTGAGCCAAAATCACTAAAACATGAAAAATGGTTTGAACTTGTCAGGTACAGGTGGTAATTTAGGCTAATGTATCCTTGAAGAGGCAATGCATTTTATATGATTATTATCTTATCTCAAATCACTTTGAGTCAAACTGTGACCATGCAAAATGACACTCTAGATCATTGAATTATTCTAATTTGATAGTACACATTACATGCATGTGTTATTTCATGTCTATAATGTTATAATTGGGGTATTTTTCCATACACAACTAGTACATTCTTTTGATTATACTCTAGTCAAATTAAGACTCAGTAAAATGACATTTTTGACCAAGTTGATTAAGTGCACGATAGATTTCCAAAGAATTGAGAAATTTAATCAAAGTAACTTAAGCAAATTAAATCAAATCAAGAGCCTAAGTGAAAAATTCATAGAAGTTATTGAAAATCTATTTATTAGAAATTCATTCCTCAAATCTGCATCATCCCATGACATCATCAATGGGGTGGCATCATAGGCCATTAATGGAATATATATTAGGATTAAGCTCTCCCATATCTCATTAATGCCCCATTATTCCAAATATTAATGGGAATATTTATGAATTGTCCTTCCAAAATTGAATTGATCCATGGCTATACATCTTAATCTCAAGATGGATGGTCATGGTTGACTTTGAATAATCTTAAAAAGCTATAAATAAGTGATCCAAGACTACTAGGTTGATTAAGCATGTGATAGATTTCCAAATAATTACAAAATTTAATCAAAGTCACTTAAGCAAATTAAATCAAATCAAGAGCCTAAGTGAAAATTCCATGGAAGTTATTGAAAATATATTTATTGAAAATTCATTCCTCAAATCTACATCATCCCATGACATCATCAATGGGGTGGCATCCATAGACCATTAATGGAACAAATATCAAGATTAAGCTCTCCTATGCCACATTAATGCCCCATTATTCCTAATATTAATGGGAATACTTATGACTTGTCCCTCAAAAATTAAATTGATCATGGCCACACATATTGATCTCAAGATGGATGGTCATGGTTAATTCTGAACAATCTTGAAAATCTATAAATAAGTGAGTCAAGACCATCATTTTAAAGTTTTAGATATATAAACATACTATGAATTTTTTTATATAGAAAATCTTGACCAATAAGGACAAATCAAACAAATCTTGTGAATCTAAGCCATTGGTGCATTATAAAGTGATGGAAGAGCATACTGCTCATCATTAATGAAGACTTGAAGTACCAAATTTGGTAAGAAACACACTTCTTGGCTGCTCTTAGAAGGAGGGATGTTATTTAGAAGGTTTGGTAGTATTCCTTATTTAAATAACTCTTATAATTCATTAGTAGGCTTGCTTTTTTAGTGTCTATATGCTTCTTTATAGAGATTTTATTGACTAACACATATTGTAATTCAACTCTACATTTTGGCATGCCTAGTGGGACCTGAACCTAACATAAGTCTTTATACCTTCTAATTTTGCATTCATACCCTCTTTGGAGGTTGTTTTTCACTTCTTTTTCTCTCATTTTGTGTTTTTATGGTGTCTAAGACAAATGGTAGGATCAAACTGTAAAATGATGAGATTGATCTAGGAGTTGGCAGGATCAACCCAAACATCAGTGAGTTCACCCTATAAATGGTGGGAATGCATATGTGAATGGTAGGATCACTTTATTTACTCACTGTCTTCCTATGTGTTTTATAGGATTGATAATTTTTCACTATGGATTGGTGAAATCACTCTATGGATCGATGGGAACATATGATGGATTAGAGAATGGACTCTATAGATTGGTGAGATCAACCTATAAAATGGTGAGGTTACTCTAGACCAAAAAGTGACAGGTGAATAGTATTTATTTTTATCATTTCAACTAAAATTCCATGTACTTTGGTTGGATCACCCTACTAATAAGTGATATTACCATATCAATCATCAAGATTGCAAACTAGTGTTTCCTTTGTTCTATCTTTTAGTGAGATCGATCTGTAGAATGGCAAGAATGCACTTTGGAATGGAAATAATGCACTATGAAATGATGAGATTGCTCTATAGAGTGATGAGATGGACTTGCACAAGAAAATAAATACTTAAAATAGTAAGATATAAGTTTTTCTAATAATGTCACACCCTAATTTCAGACTTCTAACATCTTCTTTATAGGATTTAAGCCACTTAGTCTCCATTTCAAAAACAAAGCAAAGGAAAAATTCATTACACACTTCATTTTGGTGATTAAAATGAATTCTCACAATTAGATAAATACTCTTAAGAGTTATATTTTTATACTTGTTTATTGAAGTGTTTAATTTTATCAAAATGAGTGTTGCACATATGCTTTCCCCCATCCTATTTAGGGAACTTGGGTGAACAAAATATATCATTTTTTTCATTTGGTGCCTTGTCCAAAGGCATGATTTTTTTTTTAAGGCCCTCTTCAAATCCATACAGTTTGGGTGATCCTAAAATGACCATAAAGTCTTTTCACTTGTCTTTATTTTTATGCACTTTGACTTATGAGCGGGAGTTAATTACCTCCTTACGGGTTCTCTTGGGAAGCATTGACCCAAAAATTCATCTCCTAACATTATTTCAACCCTAATCCATGGTAGGGTATATAAATTGAGGGTAACCCACTAGGATTCTTATTTTGAGTAGTTAAAACAAGCTTCATTAGTGGTTATCAACCTCAAACCATAGGGGTAGCTTACACATCACACTACATTGAGAAATCAATGGATGTAGTGGTTTTAAAAAGGATAAGACCTTTTCAAAATAATATGTTTGATGTGGATCCAATTGATGTGAGAATTTATAGTGCTAGCCACACTTTGGACCATCTAGATGCATGAAAATTTAGTTTTAAATAAAGTCCACTTGCCATAGACATACTATTGATGTAGGGCAAGTAGCCCAAAGTTCCATATCACCATACAAACTCTTAAGAGAAGAGGGGACTTAAAAACCCTAATTTTCATGCTATTTTACTTTTATATTAATAACTAAAATTCTCTTAAGATCACATATATAGATAGAATTTGACAGTACCCTGCAACCTTATCAATTTTAGGATTTAAGACGTTACACTTCGGTGTGTTTATCATTTTATCCTTTACTTGCTTGGTATTTTTGAGTCTAAAAATATTTGTGTGAAATATAAAACATGTTAAGAAACCAAACACTTTTTTATAAACTATTATATTTTAAACAAAGATGCATTATGCTAACCAAATCAAAATTACTTTTTGCCTTGTTAAAATAACTATTCAAAACATTATGTTTGTATATTCTGACAATGTTGTTATGCTATACATTCGAGTCTAGACCATTTGAATACTTTGAAACAAATCTCAAAGTCCCTCATTTTTGTCTAAATTCAAAATCTCACCTTTATAATTTCTAATCCAAAGTGCTATCGGTTTACCTTTCACACTTCGTTTGAGTAACTTGGGTACAATTTCCTATTTGGATTGAATTCTATTACCTAGAATCATCATCATTTTATTCTCATTATGGATTTATATTATCTTGAATTCTCATACTCTATTTTCTTAGACCATTTTACATCTTGTTTCTATGTGGTGCCATTGTGCTGCCTATTTAGTTTTGGATTTATACTTAGGAGTTCTTATGTTAATTAATGTTTTGAGCTTCTTGGTTTATATTGTTATCTTCCTAATCAGAAAGACCTTCTTCTAATTTTATAATTACAACTTATTTTAGTTGTATCTAGATTTTATAGTATTGATGTATCTTTGACCTAAGTTTATTATGCTAGCCTACACTTTAAGTTCCAAAGTTATCTTACCCTCTTCTAATTTGACGATTTCAACCCACCAAAGTTGAGTAAATTCATAACTACTTTTTTCTAATTGTGTGGTACTATGCCACTTATTTTATTATAGTCTTGCCTTACCTTGTAATTTATTTGAAAAAATTCAAACACTCTTTTTAAATGTTTACAAAACATATTTCACATATTTGTAAATGTATAAAAACAAAGCATGGTGCAAAGGTATACTCGTAGTGGGGTCTCTTACGACCCTAGTTATGAGGAGGAGCATTTTTATGATAGATAAGATAACTCCATCATATTCAAAGATATCCGAATGACCATAGGGTTTGAAAAAGATTATTATGAACATCAACCCTTAAAAGACAAATATGAATCCTACTTAAGGTTGATAGAATCAGGTACTAGGTTACCACCATATTTACTAATAGAAAAATTGCACATAACTTATTAGGGTAGAAGAGAAATAGCAAGAACAATCTCTTACTCACATTACGAAATCCAAAATTGCTTCTTTTAGTAAGGGAAAAGAAACACTCATAGAGTCTACACCCAACGATCAAGATCCTATTACCAAGATCAATAAAATTAGTCAATGGTATGTAAAAAAACTTATTACAGACTCAACAGACTCTTTAACCATAACTTCGATCAACAACAGGGCTTCTTAAGAATAAGAGAATGTAATAGATTAGGTACAACATACCCTAGTTGAGCCTACATCTATGATATATCCTATCATTTAATATGAAAAAAACAAACTAGAGATGCTTGGAAACATATTTCAATAGACACAAAACATACATTCTTCAATCACCAAGAGGTGCTTATCCCTTCACAAAAGCAAGGGATGAAAAACTCAACACATATTGGGTGTATAATTCAAAACAATTTGACAAGTTCCTCCCAACCATCATTTCCTTTGGTGAATCAATTGAATACTCCTCAAAACCAATAATATACTTATAATTCATAGTGTTTGATTTTAGGAAATGTTTATCAACCACCTAAGAATCAGTAGTTGACCTACTTGACTCAAGGAGTAAATCACAATAAAGTTACTGATTTTAGGGTTCATATCCCTAACAAAATAATGCAATAGGGCAACATACCACCCCAAAAAAATTATATTCCACCCACAAATGCACCAAATATGTAGGAGTGGAATTTTATGAAGGAAATAGTGTCAAGGCTAGAGATGGGAAACTGAGTCAAGAAATAGAAGTTTAAAAATATATGCCGATATCTATTTGACTTAAGTATTCTCCAAGTTCCCTTTCCACCTCATTTTTAGGCACCCAAATTTTATAAATACAAAGGGAAGGGTGACCCTTAAGAACATATCCAAGCCTTTTTATACTATGCTAAGAGGTAGCTTATAGCAGTATTTAACTACTTCACTTGTTTTCACGTAGTTTGGCTAGGTAAGCTTTGGATTGGCTCCTCAAATTACCTAAGGAATTGGTGGTAGATTGGAATGATTTATCTAATAATTTTATCACCCATTTATCTTATAACATTGAACATGAGTTAACTATTATTGACTTGTGCAAAGCAAAACAATGAGATGGGGAAAGCTTCACAACATATATAGTGGTGGAGAGCATTATCTGGATGCTTCCAACATAATTTATAGATAAATATCTGGCTAATATTTTTAAAAAAACTTACACCCTATGGTGGCTTATAACCTATGAATCACTTATGCAAACACATTCGAGGAAATCATAGACAAGGGCGTGCAGATTAAGAAGGCACTTATTATTGAATGCCTTGTGGAGATTTATTCATAGGGTCAAATGTCTAATCAAACCCAATAACCTGTTCAAGCTATTGTTAAGGAAAAACCTAAAGGGTTTAATAAAAATAAGAACATGGTGGGAAATGGAGTGATAGAATCTAGACATATATAAATGGTGTAATCTCTGCCAACTCTAAATATACAACTAGCTGCACATAATCCATTGACCACTTTGTAAAGGGCTTTTACATAAAGGGCATTCAATAAATATAGAGTATTCAATAAACTAGAACCTATTGAGGCCATATTCCAAAAGTTCATAGTAGCCAACCTGATTATGTGGCATATACTATGGATAACCAAACCCAACTGGTATTGGGAAGATGAGTTTTGTAATTTGCATCATGTTATTGGCTATGGTATTTATTGATGTGTTCAATTGAGGCATTTTATTGAAGACTCGATCGAAAGTGGTGAAATTGAAGTAAAATAATCAACACAAAACACTAATCAGGACATGTGAATTTATAAAGAACCATTTCTTAAACACAATCATAAGCCAACAAGAAACAATCAAAATCAAGGGCAGAAAAAACATCAACAAGCACAAGACTAGAACCATAATCATCATGATCATAATTAGAATCATAATACCCATATTAATAAATTGGGTTACAACAACATGCCATATGATTATAATAACACCATGGGATGTATTTCTACAAATCACCTTACCACCATCACCATCAAATCTTGTGAACTATCTAATGATTCTTAAAGTATTAGACCCCCCATTATAGGGTCAATACCATCCTCTTCAAATAACACCACATTTGGTTCAAGTAATTCCATTGTATTTTAGTTTTTGAGGTTACTATCTTTGGATCCTCTTCTTCTAATTATAATGGATCCTTGCCGACTCAAAAATATGCAAATACAACTAGACACTTTTGAGTCACCATCTAAGGCCCTTTGCCTTCTTCTAATTATAATGGCCCCTTACTAACTCTAGATTGCACAATCACAACTAGATGCTCATGACTCACTCTCTAGGGCCTTTTGCCCTCTTAAACACTAGACTAAACTTGAACACTGTGCCTTTAGATCCAAAACTAAATATTGTGCTAGTTAAGGCTAAACCCTCTTGGGCTTCCATTAAAAAGCTCTATAGTATCTTAGACCAACTAAGTAAAAACCCTACACAAATTTCTATCTTAAACCTTTTACGTACGTCATAAGTCTACCAAACTATTTTGAATGACTTCTTTCAATAGTCCACTATTCCCCAAGACATTAACCCTAAATAATTTTAAACACTTGTAGGGCATTTGTCTCCTTTTTGACAAGTTACATTTGTCAGAGGGATATGTCTACTATTGGTCCTAGCCATAAAAAACACTTGTATATTGAAGTCATTATTGAAAATCATAAGATCAAGTGGGTTCTTATAGATAACAGTTCATTATTAAACATAGTATCACTCAAGTTAGTATAATGATTGGGTTATACTACCAAGGACATCCAACTAGAGACAATCCTGATCAAGGCATATGACAATTCTAAACGGGAATCTTTCAGAATTATCTATTTACCAATCATTATTGGGTCTATATCCCATCATACTTTATGACATATTATAGATATTGAGTTGCTGTATAATAAACTTCTTATTCATCCTTGGATCCATGAAGTTTAGGATATCTTATCCACCTTATACCAATGCCTCAAGTTTACCCATGATGGCATTGATGTCACCGTTCTTGCCGATATATAGCCCTACCAATATAGTAAACACCTAGAGGCTAAATTTGGTAATTATAACTATTGCCCTAGCTCTAAATTCACAGTGAAAAAGAATAAAGAAATAGTTTTACAACCACCAAGTCTAATTATATCAACCCACATGACCTTACTTCCCCTTCAACTGATCCATTTCCTATAATACTCGCACAAAAGGTCACTATTGAGGATGAAAGCATTTCCACTTACCATATAAAATATGGCTTTCACATTGTTAAGTTACCCAAGTATCCTAAGTCTTTGTCTTTTAGTAAACCCAAGCCTTCCCAAATTCATTGCATGCCTAACATGATTTGGAAAAAGAAGAAAGATACATAGAAAACACCAATGGTATTTGTACTTGCTAATTCACCAAATCAAGATTGGGAGCCTTTATAAAAGGAAATTAGTTATATTTTGATGGCATTGTTGATTATTTTCAAAATCCTAAATATACTATCCCTAATCAGATTATGGATACTTGGATTATATAGGTAAAGGCCTTGGGCCATGAGAATAAGGGATCTTAGAACCATTATTAGCTAATAAGCCTAACATAAATCAAGGTCTTGAATTTATACCACCTAGGGGTGACCTCATGTATTTTGATAGTGATTATTTTGAATGACTAGCAATGAGACTCTTGGCAGTGATGCACCATCCTGTTATAGCATTTATAATGAGATTGATGACATTGACCTATTTGATTCTAACTATATTATGACCATCACATCTCATTATCCCCTTTGCCTTCACCATCCCAACCTCATTGATTGAGACCAATAGGATTCAATTATACCCCTTGATGAATTTTAGAATGAGGAATCTATTTCCAATTACATGGGCCTTAGAGATGGATTACTAATTAGTGATCATAAGCAAGGCTTTGACTTCTCTTTAGACTCTTCTACCTACATTGGAGACTAGGCAAACTTTATTGGTAATGAAAAAGATAAAACATAAATATCTTTGGGTGAAAACCTCTTTGAGGTGGCTCATTGATCAGGTAAATAGTAAATAAAAAGATAATCCCTTGAGTGAAAACCTATTTAAAGCACTCATGGATGGGGAAGTTTGCTGATCTCTAAAGGACACACAATATCCACTAAGTCCTAGCTCCATCACTAGTGCCAATATCACATCAAAATAACATAAAGTCTTAGAACATATTACTCTTGACTTTTGAGAGATATTTGTTAGTTGGCCATTACCTAAACTGGTAGATTCAAATTCATCTCATTATCTTAAGCTTTGGGAAGAACAACTAGAAGTTGAAGCAAAAGAGGAGGATCATGATTAGATGCTGCCCATTATTCTAGAAGATGGTTCTACACTCCTCTTAGAAAACACCATTGAAGTAAACCTAAGATCTTATGATAAACCCCAAATATATATCTCAGAGCATCCATCATATAAGAAGAGCATGACCACATTATCACCATTTTAAGAAATTTTATTGATATCTTTGTATGGTCTTATTTTGACATGCCATTCTTAGACCCTATCTTGGTTGTGCATTAATTTGTTATTTATAAAGATGCTAAACTAGTCAAACATAAATTGAGAAAGATGCATTCATGCATCACTCTTTTTATAAAGAAGAATTGGATAAACTATTAGGAGATGGTTTTATCAGACCACTAGACTATTCTGAATGGATATAAAACATAGTCCTAGTGAGAAAAAAACCATAGGGTATATACATTTATACTAATTTTAGAGATATCAAGGAGGTGTGTCTCAAAGAAAATTTTACCCTACATAATATTGATATGATTGTCAATTCTATTGTCATGTATTATATGATGTCCCTCATAGATATATTCTTAGGATACAATAAAATTAAGATAGCTCCAGAAGACTAGCATAAAATTGTGTTCACCATATCATAGGGAACATTCTATTACCAGGTCATGCTGTTTGGCTTGAAGAACACTAGATCCACTTATCAACATGATATAACTTTCATATTCCATGACATGATGCATGATATTATTGAGGGATATGTTGATGATATCCTAGCCAAATCAAAAACATGTGTTGGACATCCTAATGTTCTATGAAGAATCTTTGAGAGACTTCATGAGTACAAAGTTTGTTTAAATCTTAAGAAGTGTGTCTTTGGAATCACTTCAAGAAATTTGTTTGGATTAATTGTGTCATAAAGAGGGATTAAAGTGGATATTAATAATGTCAATTCCATTGTATAAATGTCTCCACCTTGTAATATCAAATAGCTTTGTAACCTACAGGGAAAGATTCAATCTATTCACAGGTTCATTTCATGATTGGCAGATAAGTGCCACCCATTTACACACCTATTAAAGAAAGATGCCACTTTTCAATGGGATGCTGAATGTCAATTAGCATTTTCAAAGGTCACAACATACTTGGCTAACCCACCAATTTTGAGATCGCCAACACCCAGACAACCATTAATTCTTTATATTTTAGCCACTGAACATGCACTAGGGGTACTCTTGGCCCAATATGTTGAATATGGAAAGGAACATGAGATATACTATTTGATATGCACATTTTTGGATTATGAACATAATTATATGCCTATGGAGAAGGTGTGTATAGTAATGCTATCCATTTCCCAAAAGTTATGATACTATTTGCTAAATAATAAGACTATTGTTATTGCTAAAGTGGACCCTCTCAAATAATTATTATCGAAATCAAATTTCAAAGGTTGTATGGCCAAATGGGTCATGATATTAAGTGGATTTGATGTTGAGTACCAAAATTAAAAATCTATCAAGGGACAGGTCATTACAGATCAACTTACAGAAGATCCTATTATAGATATTCAACCACTCAAATTTGATTTTCTAGATGATTATATTATGACAGTAGAAGAATTGCAATAAGAACCTAAATAGTGGAAGATATATTTTGATGGTTCCTTTACATCCCATGGATTCAGGGCTAGATTTTTTGATTACACTGCAAGGGGATCTGATTCCCAAAGCATTTCATATTAATTTTTATTGTACTAATAATATGGTTAAGTATGAATCCCTTATTATAGGACTTCATCTTGTAGTAGAGTGGGATATATATCTCTTAATGGTCTATGGGGATTCCTAATTGATTATTAATCAAACTAAAAATCAATATCAAACTTTAGATGACAAGCTTGTACCCTACAAGCATATTATGGATAATCTCAAGACTCACTACAAATACCTATAATTTAAATAGGTACCATGAGCCAATAATAGACCAGTCAATGTAATGATGATAATTGGGTCCATGATATAGATTTCTAGTAATGCTAAAGAGTATTAGTTTCTCCTTGAAAATATTCTATAGCCTGCTTATGTATTTCCATATTTAGAAAGGGTATACACCATCATTGGTTCTAATATCCCAGCTGAACTACCTTAGTTCTAAGATATTTATAACTATTTCCATGACCAATTCTTTCTGCCTAACCTTTCATATAATTTATAGAAAATCTTCCTTCATCGTAAAACTTGTTATACCCTCCTTGGAAACATGATTTATTGTAAAGGCTATGATGGAATGCTACTTTTTTGTTTATCTTTGGGAGAATCCAAGTTAGAATTTAAGGAGGTTCATGAAGGAATATGTGGGTCCCA
Organism: Torreya grandis; assembly: GCA_037957365.1. Classification (NCBI taxonomy): domain Eukaryota; kingdom Viridiplantae; phylum Streptophyta; class Pinopsida; order Cupressales; family Taxaceae; genus Torreya; species Torreya grandis. The sequence continues at coordinate 1,154,169 of JARHVA010001809.1, forward strand.
CACCAATGATGTAGTCTTAGCCAAGAACATCCTTAGAATAAGATCCTACTGGCCTAATATAGAATTATATGCTTAAAATTACATTAGGAAGTGTGTTGCTTACCAACAACATGGTAATTTGATACACACACCTTCCTTACCACTCCAGTCGATCACTACACCATGGTCATTCTCTACATGGGGCCTCGATCTTATTGATAAAATCAACCAAACCTCTTCTGATGGACACAAACACACTCTCACTACTATCAATTATTTTACTAAGTGGATTGATGCCATTCCTCTCACTTATGTTATTGAGAAGTATATTGCCAACTTGATACATTACCATATCATCTATCAATATGGTATCCCAGCCTGTATCATATATGTTAATGGTGGATCATGTGTTAACCAAGATGTTAAGGCTCTTAATGCTAAATTCAAAATCAATCACAATAAATCCACACCATATAACCTACAAGGCAATGGTCAAGCTGAGGCATCTAACAAAACCATTATTGTAATCCTTAAGAAGATTATCAATTATGTTGGCCATAATTGGCACTTGAAATTTTTTCCTACCCTCTATGCTTATCATAATAGTCAATGAACTCCCATAGGAGCCACTCCATACTCCCTTGTTTATGTCATGGAGGCTATTATCCCAATTGAGATTGAGCTTCCTTCACTAGATATATCCTTGGAGAACATGGAAGATGATGCAGATTATAGAGTTTCCAAGTTGAAAGAGCTCAAGATTCTTGATGAAAAGCATTTGGATACCATGGACAACTTGCAAGCATATCAAAATAGATTACGTAGAAGCTATAATAAGTGAATTATCCCAAGGGAGTTTGAAATTGGTGATTTGGTTTTAAGGGAGAACCAAAAGAACACTAATGTTGAATGCAAGAAGGGAAAGTTTCAAATCAATTGACTGGGCCCATATGTTATCACAACAAATTATGGATCAGGGGCATACTGATTGACTATTTTAAATGGAAAAGAACTCCCAAAACCCATGAATATTGTACATCTCAAGAAATTATATGCTTGACAATATTTTGAACCATTGTCTATAAGAGCCGAAAAGAACTCCCAAAACCCATGAATATTGTACATCTCAAGAAATTATATGCTTGACAATATTTTGAACCATTGTCTATAAGAGCCCTTACTTGGGGGAAAATTGTGCTGAAGTCATTTATCCCACTATTATACTCTAGACCATCCTATCCTGGACCATTTTAATTTTATCTCATTCTATCCTAGACCATTTTATCTTGAAAACTATTATATTACTACCTTGGACCATGTAATATTTCCTTATTGGTCACAAAACATTCCTTCATTCTTAAGGCATCTCACATGGGTCACACTTAAGCACAATCCACTTTCAAATAGGCCTAAGTGACTTTTAGGTCCTATGGAGACCCATTCAGCCCTTTGAGACTTATCCAAGAAAAATAAAACATAATAACATTTTAAAAATGCATGGAAACATTAAAAATGATATATAGGTCCTCCTTAAGTGCCAAAATTCATGACAATACCCTTCTACTTAAGCACAAATCGCTTAAACAACATTTTGTGCATACAGTCACCATGGACAAATATATAGTCACTTTATAAACCTTTATTCATATTGAATATGATTTTTAAAACCTTAATAATGCACATAGAGGATTTTTATAGAGTATAAAACATTCTCTAATATCTAATTCATCATAAAACATCGAAACACCATCATAACAAGCTCAAATATCCTTCTTGTGTTACTTACAGAACATGCACAAACACAGTCAAATTTGGAGCTCAAAATATTTATGTATACACACTTAAAGATATTCAAATCCATATTTATATATTAAACTTGGATTCCTATATAAATTCTCTTTTTAATTCATGGTCAAATTCATCTTGGATCGAAAGATATGGCTCAAAAACCAGACACTAGTCTTTCCTTTGTAAAATTCAAATATTTGAATTCAAATAGCCATAGTTAAACTTTGGACAATATGATTGCATCTCATGTGCTTAAATATTAGATAAATTATGCACAATTGATATTGTTTTATCTTTATCACCATTTTAATGACTATCACTTTAACCACTTTGACTCCACTGGCACTGCTAGATCAATCTGTATGAATACACAAACTATTCGATCCTTATCCTTTACCTTTACTTAGTCATCAAAAATCAAAATATTTTTTCCATCTAAATGATTCCTAACTTCTTAGAGTAAACATGCCCCATTTATCACCTTGAGACTTTATCTAACTTTACCTTTTACAAAATTGACCAAATATGAGGACCATTTCAATATGCCTAATAAGCCAATTGTGAACCTCAATAAAGTTTACTATGCTTAGATGCATGATATAAAATTTAGAACATATGATATAATAACATAGGATAATCCATACATATAAAAAACTTCTCCTATAACCTTAGTTCATGTGAGATATAATGCCATTAATCTGCTCACTCATATTTTTTTGCCACAGAGCCAACTATGTCAAAACTTGCTTGGAAGGCCAATTTTGAATATGCATATCTTTTGATGTGCTTCAGTGCATGATCTAAAATTTAGTGAAAATTAAATAGGATCAAAACTAAATAAACACATATAATCATATTATTATGAAACATCCACATATGAAATATATGTCATCATCAAAATGCTTACTTATCTCTTCTTGCCATATTGTAAATTTGGCTATGGGAAAACACTGTCAAAATGCCTGGGAGCCCAAATTTGAACTTAAATATATTTTAATTTCTTAGGTTCATGACCTAATATTTATCACATAATAACTAGGTAAAATAATAAACAAACGCATGTGACCATTTCCTTCTGAATCATCCACATGTGGTAATGGTGACATCATCAAATTGCCTACTCAAATTTTTTGCCACTAGACCCAAACTATCTAGATGAAAACTATGGACAACTAGATCAATTAAATTAAGAGAAAAAACACTCAAAGCATATAAAAACATCTTAGTGACATTTTTCACATGATAAAAACTCCATACTCATCCCTAAAAAACTCTAACCATGCAAAAATAGAAGATCATCCGATCATACTTCAAGCATACTAGGATAAACACATTGCAAACTTTGTCATTTTCATATAGACTATCAAGGCACTTCATACACTCACTAGGATATCTCCATGAAATCATCATGAAATCTTTGAAAAATCTCCAAAAATCTCCCCCTTTTTCATTTCAGTCAACAAACATCGTTTAGTAATATACAACTCACTTTATCTCTCTTCAAGCACTCACACAATAGGAACTTTCTCCCCCTTTGACACAATGAAAAAGTGGGAAAAATTCTAATCCTAAGGACCTAAAAATACCATAAATAGGAGAGGACCATCTTGTAAAGATGATACAAACTCCCCCTTACCTTGAGCCTACCTCTTTTTGCCTTGATAAACTTCCTCTTGCTCCATGCCAACACTCCCTTCAACCAAACACTATAGTCAATGAAGAAATAACACACAAAAAAACACTAGAATATGATGGAAATCAACTAGAAACATCTGAGGGGGTATCCCCCTAATATATCTAAGACATTTCACATCTTGAACATCTTCAAATCTCCACATACCATGAAGAACCACCACACATGCTTACTAGCCTTCTATCTCAAACTACCCACCAACAGAACTTCATGCGACTCACCAAATAGGAAACATGATCTCAATCAACCTGAGAAATCTACTTAAAACTAGCATACTTTTATCTTTTTTAGAAACTAAGATAAAATCACTGTTCTTCAAACTAGGCTTGTTTAGCCTCCTTGTAGCCCTACCTATAACTTGTAGAGCCCAAAATTTTTAGTAGACACATCTTCAAGACCTGAAAATTCTTATCTAGACCATTCTTATATTCCCCCTTAAGCATACCAATTTACACCACCTATCTCATCTTCTGTGACATACTTCCTTCAAAAACCTATTAGACAATTAAGCCTCCATATTGACAAAAACATAAATAACTAGAAAACCACAAACCTTCAAATATATATGAATCTTGATTTGACAACCCATTTAGACCAATCATCTTATTAAAAAACCTTAGACCTCAAATCATAAGGAAAACCACTTTTCTAGCATATCTCAAAACCCTAGAATCTAAAAAACAAGGTAAACAAAGCTTCTTCTGGTTAACATACACCTCTAAAACTTCTTGCACACCTAGAGACACCCATCACAGACTTCAAGACCAAGATTTGAGCCTTCACACCTTTGGGAACATAGACTTCCTATAACCCATTTTAGGCCTACTTACCCTTACGCCAAAACATAGAGAATCAAGGGCACTCAAAAATCTTTAGTTTGGCTTCAACATATAATCAGACCACAAAACACCTAGAGAACATCACAAAAAATTGTACTGAACTTTATGAGCACTAAACACTTCTTGAAAATACATCAAGCTCACTATGTCATTTGGAAAATCCCAATCTAATCCTATATTATAGCTCCGTTACAAATCTCTAGAATAATCTCATGACCTTATTGCTCCCTGATTACCAAAGACCTTACTTGATTGACATTATCATATTGAGAACACAAACTTTCTTCTCCACAAGAAAATATGTCTCTTAAGAAGAATAGGTAGAGACACCCTACTTCACAATATCCTAGAACAATGTGAAACTAGGAGTTTCCCACAACTCCTCATATTCTTTCTCCTCTTTAGTCAACTGATACTCTTAGTTCTTCTTCTTCTTCTTAGGCTTAAGATAATAAACATGCTCAACCACTACAAAATTTTCCTTTTCTTATAGATTTGGATTGATAATACATGGAGATAATAAAGTTTCATGACATACTTTTTTATCTTTAGAATATTTCTTATAGCTTGGAACCTCATCATTAGGCACAAACAATTGATGTTCTTTTCATGATACATGCTCAACAATAGCAGGATGTTCAATTGGATCCATACACACCTTATAATTATCCTCAACCAGTATCTTGGTCTTCTCTTTGAGCTGGATCTCTTCATTCTCAACATGAGCATACAATGAGAGCCCTTAACACTTTTCAACTTATGAAGCATTCTCCACCATAGCAAATAGATTACTTGGACCTACAAACTCATCATGACTCACACTTATCACCTTTGGCTTCCATGTGTTAACTTGCCTTCTTCTTTGCACTCTAGGAGCTTGAATAAATCTACTCTATCTTATAGGCCTTTGCTTGCAAAATATAATAATGTGACCTATCTATTGATAATTTAAGCACACTATACCTTTTGCAAGAAATGTATATTGCCATACTTTATTTGAATAAAAACTTGTAATGTGTCTTATGTCATGACAAATGAAGAAACCTCCTCTTTTTGAAGATAACTCACATTTTGACTAAATACCCCCATCATAGTTCCATGCAAACTCATTTCTAATAGGTCTCTTACATTTTCTAGCCCTATGACCAAATTGATTACATGTGTAATAGTAACCATTGAATCTTGCATACCTCATGGACTTCAATTATTTGATCTGATTTGTCTTTACTTTACCAAAAATTTCATTCCTTATCTTATGATTTGTCTTCAATGTATGATTATCTGAGTTTAAATTAGTCTTCATATTGTCTTTAGTTACATTATTTTGTTCTTCTTCATATCCAAGACTAGTTTTATCACTAGCATGATTTTGACCACTCAGAATATTATCTAGATCACATGAGCTCTTTTCAAATCTCAAAAATGTCTTCACCTTACTAGATATCTTTTCTAACTCAAATTTCAAAGACTCATTTTTAGGAACATACCTTGAACATTCATATTCATTAGCTTTTAGGCTTGTAAACAAAATTTTCAATTAACAACTAAGTTTATTAATCATATATTCATGCTCCTTAGTGTCTTCATTCATTCTTGCCTCATACACACTGAATTGCTCCTCATAGTCCTTGAGTTTAAATTTCATCTTCTTATTGATCTTATTTTCAATCTTTAGTTCTTCAAGAGAATTTATCAAAGTAGTCTCATAGTCCACCTCATTTTCATCATCATCTTAATCACTACAAGTAGACTCCTTTTGATGTGAGAAACTCCCTTCCTCAGCCATGATTAGAGCTTCATCTTTAGTAAGACCATCATCTTCATGATCATACTCTGAGTCACTGACTTCACTCTCATCTGATGAGCTACCATCTTCTTTGGTATATAGACTCTTCTTGTCCTTACAATACTTCTTGTTGTCAAACCTTATGAATCCTTTTTTTCTTTAACCAAACCTAAATTATCTCTTGCAATCATCATGACCTTGATCATGATCTTTATCATCATCCTTCTTATACTTATGATGGCACTTATTAGTAAAATGTCTTATCTGATCACAATTGAAGCATTTTAGGGGTAGTTTACCTTTATACTTACTTGAACTTGTTCTCAATTTCCTTGAAATTAAAAAAATTAGTTCATCCTCATTTATAACATAAATTTCATCCTATTTGGGTTTCTTACCTTGGAACTTATTCTTTGGCTTCATCTCTATCTTGAATACTACTTCCTTATTTCATGGTCTATCATCATTCTTTCTCATCTCATAGGTAGAAAGTGTGCCATGAAATTGATCCATATTCAATTGAGTAAGATCATGACTTTCTTTTATGGTAGATAATTTTAGATCAAACTTAGGGGATAGAGACCTCAATACCTTTTTAACAATATTAGCCTCTTTAAGGTTCTCTCCAAGACCTCTGATGATGTTCACAATATCATCAACTCTCTTTAGAAAGGATGCCACAAGTTCTTATTCCTTCATCTTGAGACTTAAGAAATTACTTCAATGAGCATGTAACTTAGCAAGCTTGACCTTTGAATCTCCTTCATAAATGATCTTCATTTTATCTCATATCTCTTTAGCAGATTTACAATGGATTACCTTAGTGTATTTAGTCTCTAAAATACCACAAGTGATAGCATTCATTGCCTTAGAATTGTTCTCAAAAAACTTCTTATCTATAAAATTATATGGAGGAGTAGTAGGGGAAAAATAACCATCCACACCATATTTTCATACATCAAATCATAAAAACATAATGAATGTCCTCATCCTTGCACTGTATAAAGCATAATTAGATCCATTGAACATCAGTGCTTGCTTAGTAGAGAAACCTACTTGATGACTATCCATATCATACCATGGATCAACTTCAAGATATTAAACCTTAACCAAAGGATCCATTCTGATACCAATTGTTACAGGTAAAATAACTAAGAGGGGGAGGTGAATCAATGAGCCTAAATATTTTAATTACAATTACAACCATTTCAGACTATTAAACAATCAACATATATTATCTTGATCAAGAAACATTAAAAAGAGAGCTCATTCATTCAATACATACACAAGATCAAAAACAAAACACATAATTCCTATGGGAAACCCTCATGGGGAATAAAAACCACTCTCAAGCCTACAACACATGGACTATTTTCCTATAAGAAATTACAAACAAGAGACTGGTCAACTCCTTTAGACCAAAAAACCTTGATCATATCCTCTTGACCAAAGGTATTTAGTGAAACACCTATTTTTCAAGGCAAAACTACCCCTAAATAAGACCAAGTCTTTTAGACCATCCTTTGAAAACCTCCACCTTAGAAATGATGTATTCAACACTTGATGATGGATTTCTATTTATTTAACCCTTGCACAAACTTCCTTTTTATCTCAAATAGGCCTCATATGCATATTAATACATCTTTGTATAGATTAAATATGAAATGACACTACTATATCATCATAATTATGACCTACATGTCATACACATAGTCCTTAATTTTATAAACTCATCAACTCATCCATTGGTCACACTACCTCTCTTCTTTCCTTCACTCTTTTATCTTACTCCACTCTCACAAGCCTAAAAACCATCTCATTTGGTTTCAAAATTTATAAATAAATCATGAATTAAAAATATCATAATATTTCCTTATTAGACACAAAATATGATTTCACCCTTAAGGCATCTCACATGGGTCACACTTAAGCACAATCCACTTTCAAATAGGCCTAAGTCACTTTTAGGTCCTATGGAGACCCATCTAGCTATTTGACACTTATTTGAGAAAAATAAAACATGGGAACACTTTAAAAATTCATTTTCCCATTACAAATGATTTATAGGTACTATTTAGGTACCAACATCTATCACATTACCTTTTTTCTTAAGCACAAGTTGCTTAAACAACATTCTATGCATAAAATCACCATGAATAAATAGATAGTTACCTTATAAACCTTTTTTCATACTACATATTATTGTTCAAAAATTAATAATGAAAAAATATCATTATTATGGAGTCTAAAACATTATAAAATAGTTAATTCATCATAAAACATCAAAACACCATCAGAACGAGCTTAAATACCCTTCTTGGGTTACTTGTAGAACATGCATAAACACACAATCAACTTTGGAGCTCAAAATATTTATTCATACACACTTATATATATTTAAATACATATTTATAGATTCACCTTGGAGTCCTATATAACTTCACTTTTTACTTCATGGTCAAATTTGTCCTGGATCAAAAGATATGGCTCAAAAACCAGACACTAGTCTTTCCTTTGTTAAATTCAAATATTTGAATTCAAACAGTCACAGTTAAACTTTAGACAATATGCTCACATATCGTGTACTCATAGATTAGATAAATCATGTAACATTGATATTTTTCAATATTTATCACCATTTAAATGACTATCACTTTGACCACTTTGACTCCACTTGTGCTATTACATCAATATGTATGAATACACACAAACCATTCAATCCTTATCCTTTACCTTTGATCAGTCATTAAACATCAAGAAATTCTTACCATATCGATACTTATTAACTTCTTGGATCAAATTAAATATATCAATAACCTTGAGACTTGTTCAAACTTTACCTTTTGCAAAATTGACTAAGTATGGGGACCATTTTAATATGCCCGAGAAGCCAATTTTGAACCTTAATAACTTTTACTACACTTAGATGCATGATCTCAAATTTGGACCATATTATTTACTCACATAGGAGAATACATTCATATAAAAAAATTATCCTAAAAAATTCACACATGCAAGATATAATTCCATTAATCTACTCACTCATATTTTTCTACCACAAAGCCAACTACATCAAAACCTACCTAGAAGGCCAACTTTGAACATGCATATCTTTTGATGTGCTTCAAAACATAACCTAAAATTTGTGAATCAACTAGGATAAAAAATAAATAAACCCATATGATCATCTTATTCTGAATATCCACACATGGGATATATGGCATCATCAAAATGCTTACTTGACTCTTCTTGCCACATTTCAAATTTGTCTATGTATGGGAAAACACTATCAAAATGCCTAGGAGTCCAAATTTGCACTTTAATATATTTTAACATGATTAGGAGCATGAAATAATATTTATTACATAATAACTAGGCATAATACTAAAGAAACCATGTGACCATTTACTCTTGAATCATCCACATGTGGTAATTATGACATCATCAAATTGCCTACTTAGATTTTTTTCCACTAGACCCAAACTATCTAGATGAAAATTATGGACTACCAGATGAATTACAATTATGTACACAAGCACTCAAAGAATATAAAAACATCTTAGGGAACTTTTTCTCATGCTAAAAACTCCATACTCATCCTTGAACAACTTTAACCATGCCAAAATAGAAGATCAACCAATCATACTTCAAGCATATTAGGACAAACACAATGCACAATTTGTCATTGTAACATAGACTATCAAGGCACTTCATCCACTCACTAGGACACCTCTATGACATCACCATGAAATCATTTAAAAATATCCAATAGTCTTTTCTCTTTGATAAAAATGTCAAGAATTGCATCAAAAATTATGCACGAGGGAAAAATTTTCATAGGTTCAAATTAAAAGTTTTGACGACTTGGGTCTTTGTGATAAATATTCATAAACAAAATTTTTGATGACAAAACTTTTGAATCATTAGATAGTACAAGGCTTGTGAAGACTAGGTTTTTTAGATCATACTTCTAAAAGAGAGGCTTTTCAAATCTAAACTTAATCATTTTAATTTTAATTCTCTTAGCCATTGCTTTTTAAATTAATTTTCTAATAGTGCCTTTTCATATTATACCTTTAGGTACCTAAAGAATCCCTTAGTGCCACATGTCATTCACCCAATGGTCTTGATAACTATGGCCCATACAAATAAGACTTTTAACACTTAACATATTTCACAAAAGTTACCCACAACTATATGTCACCTTTTTTCTTCTTCAAAAGACTTAACTAATTTTATTCAAGGTTACCCAATGGGGAAATGACATCAATGACACTTTAAGCTAGTAGGTAAAAGGGATGATGCCACATTGTAGAATCCCATTGCTATTCTATCCCATAGATGTCTATACTAGTATAGTTCCTCTAAGATAGTGGGTCAATGAGATTATGCCACATGGCATCATCCCACTTTCTACTATCCTAGAGATATTCATACAAAGTGTAAAGCCTCTGAGAAAGTAAGTGGATATAATGACACCATATATTGAAATATTGATACTATATAACCCCTAGGTGATTCATGTAGGCCTAGTAATAATGTTAGATCCTTGGGAAATTAGGTGAGTAAGTTGGTGCCACATGACATAATCTTTCTACTCAGTATCCCTCGAGCAGTTTATGTCGACTTTAAAATTTATCAGAGCCTGAGAAAGTGAGATTGTGATATATGGTGAAATATTTCCTCATAGTGGAAAGAAATGTCAACATGTGTATCAAGCCCCAATCTAGGCTAATAAAGAGTGAAAAAATCTATCTGGTAAGGATCCCATCATAACTAAGGACATGTTGGTCAGGCAACCCACAAATCATGAAATTAAATTGAATGACCCATCTAGCTATCAAAACCATCAAGAGACATGGCTATAACCACATAAGACATGGGTAATTAGCTATCCTAATATAATATTTACTAAATTCCTTGTCAACATTCATTCTTAATTTGGTCCATCATGGTCCCCAATATTTTTTTGATATAGTAGAGTGGGATTCACCCCTAATGGATTATGAGTGGGAATGCCATGTTGATTATTGCTAAAACTAGCCCCATGAGTTGGTGAATTTGAATTTGAACATTTCAAACTCCTCAGGCCTATGTGCCTATTTAGGATCAACTCTAGTGCCATAATAAGGGATGGATCTTTATGGATTATGAAAAGGAGGTGTACAGAACCATGTATTTTCTTGCTTTCTTAGGATAATCTCTTCCCTTTTATTATTTTAGCTTGTCATTACATAGTTGTATTCCTAGTCTTTAATGATTATATGAATTTCAAGATATTATTAATCAAAAGAAAAAATATGATAATTGGAATACTATTAAGTCTATATGATCATTATTTATGCATTTTTATGGTAGTGATGCCCTTCTTTCTTAAAATTGTTCCCCCTCCCAGACTCTTGCACCATGTTTAGATGGAGTTATGATAAGTTTGGATCAACTAAAGATTGGTCTTATTGGATTCATTTAGTTAGATAATTTTGGGATTACTTGTGTTTAAAACAAGCATTTTATATCTTTACCTTTAATTTTTTACTCTGATTTTATAACCAAGTTAATCTATGAATATAACAATATGAATTGAATGATTTATCTTGATTACTTTATGATGGTATTAAAAGATTATCATTATTACCACATTGTTGCATTCTTTTATATGATAAACTGATGAAGGAAGTCATCTTGTGAAAGGAGATAAATTTTAGAAGCACAACCTCTATTGAATACCTTAATTAGAGTTAATTCTACTTTTTCAAATCATTAAAGTAGGTCCCTTACGTGGAATATTTTGCATCATCCAACTAAGTGAAGACCAACATACCAAGACCTTGTACATTTAGGCCTTGGGGAGGTATTTTTTTTGCAATATCTCCTTCCTTTCAAGAGAGGCTAGGGATTAACAACCCATTTGTATAATTTTTGGTTACATGTCAAAACTTACATCAACAAAGTAACCTATAACTAATTCTAGGGATGGAAACCTCTATTCTTTGCACTTACTCATGTACACTTGTGAAGCATATATGATATGAAATTGGATAGAAATAAGTATTGAATAACTATGCATAAATTGACTAATGTAAATTAACTAAACATACGCATGCATAGGTATTGACTATGATTTTTATAAAATATCTATTTTTTGTATATATCAACTAAGAAATAAAAAGAAGGATACTAACCAATGACTCCCTTAAGAGACTTACTATCAATATATTATGTATTGAATAAAAGAATGGTGATCTCTAGGAAATGAGGAGAATCATGCAACTATGAAGTATATAGACATGTAAAACCAACTACCCTATACTATGGTGTTGACATTTATAATTTATGATTTGTAATATATATTGTGTCCTTTTTCTTGAATGTTATTCCATTACTTGTATCTATTTGTATACTAGCTAAAGACATGATTTTCATTTTTTACTCTAACTTTAAATAATCTCTATCTTCTCATGAAACTATGATCATGGCACTTTCATGTTTAAATGTGATATGGTTATGATATTTACCCATTTACCCTCATTTATTTCATCCACGATATTCCTACTTTAATGTTATATTGGGACAAACTAAGACATATGTGAAATACCATTGAACATGTTTTTGGAACAATTGTGAAAGGTTGCTCAATGAATCCAATAAGTGATTTGGATATAATAATCTTACTCAAGTTTTCCTTGTCACATCCAATAAGAGTGTCATGATACAAATATTCATTTCAATAATGTTATTGATCACAACATTGGTACATTACCTGCCATCTTTGATAAGATTAATAATCAAAGAATCTAGAAACAATGAGTGATTTTTAGTTGACTCCTTTGAAACCATATTTGTAACTTTAACTTTTATAAGTGTGTCTTGCTTTTGAACCTATTTTTTTAATAACCCTAATTTAAGAATGTTTTTTTATTCATATTGAATTTTATTTGGTAACCTATCATTTAGTAATTTCACTTTTTATTATTGTAACTATTGTTTTTCAAATAGTTCCCTTTATAATTGTTCTTTTATATCTTGTGCCTTTTGTAATTTTTATTTCTCTATTTTTAAATTATAAATATTTTATTGTTATAGTTGTGACTTTTTAATTTTTTCCTATTCTAATTGTGCATTTGAATGTTTTCATACTCTAATTATGCATTTTGAATATTTTCTTTGCTCTAATTTATTCATTTACTACTATTTTTGGTTTTAATTATCCATTTATACCAAGATTAGTTATTTTTACACTCTATTGTAGAAGATGAATTCATAAGGTGAGTGGGTTGATTGATTGATATATATTATAAGTCACCAATATTAATTATACTTTGTATTTTATTATTCAAAGCCAAACAATTGTCTGTATAATGCTCGTGTATTCTATGATATGCACAATAGTATTTTGATTTCTTTAAAGGATGTAGTAGAGGTACTTTTATCAAATTATTGTGAAGTATTTCTCTTAGAATATCACTTTAAATATTATTATTAATTTTCATAGTTTTTAATAAATAATTGTAGATGTATTCTATTATTTCTTTCCATTTTGATAATAAGTCTTATTAGGCACAACATTACTAGATGAAGATACATATGCATGATTAACAATAACACATTATGGATTCATGGATTATGTGAGATAATTTTCCAATGATGAAAAATTTGAATTGAAATATGGATTTTAGTTTTGAAACTCTTTGATTATCCTTCCCATATTGATAATTTGATGTTTGATGGCTTCAAAAGCACAAACCTTATGTACTTCAGATTGAATATGCATACACAAACCATCAAGAGGAGATGTGGGAGGTGGAGGGGTTTATGGAAGGATATGGTGGTTACCTTATTTTGACACTATAGGATGGGATATATTACCCTTTAGAGTAGTGATAACATGAACCTAGTTAGAGGGAAATAACTATCACCCTATTGAGGGTGGGGAGGAGGAAGAGATTCATTTTTATCTATTTTAAATTTTATAAAGACTAAGATGAGTACAAAAAAAGAGAGACATATGAATGATAGAAAATATTACAACATGATAATAAAATTAGAATTGAATTTGAAACCCTAGGATGAATTTTTTTAATAAGAAATCCCTAGGGTTAAAAGCTACGGTTTGCCTATGTTCAATAAAAGTGGGTCCACCAATATTTTTATCAAAATTTGGTAAACTAGGGAAATATAATTCCTAATATGAAAAACTATTGTGCAAAACTAGACTAATATTGATATGCAATAAATGATATAAACTAATTTAGAACTTGATAAATATGGAAATTTACTTAATATAGAAAGTGCAAAAATCAAATATAAACTTAACTTGAAAACTAATATGCACATTATTTCTAAATCTAAGATAGATTGATAGAATATGTTGATTGAGTGTAGACCTGTAACAAAATCTAGTAGGGTTATTGGATAATAGCATTATAACTAGATGGTAGTGGGGAGCATTTTTATTTGAATCAGGTCTAATAGACATCAAGGCTCTATAATTTTTAGGTGATGTTCATATTCAATTTTTCATCTTGAAGATTGTAAGGGATCTTCCAATTTGATGTAGGGACCACTATATTACTCTTTTTACACTTAAAACTCTAGCTCAATATACAAGAAGATAAAATGTAATCATGAAGTAAAAAAATATTTAGTGACTAAAGTTGTATTTGAACTCAACACTCCTTGTGTTAAGCGCTGGCTACATACCAATACTCTAAATAGGGATCAAACTCCATGTAGTTCTTCCATTCTATGGTGGTGTGTGTTAAACTAGTATAAAATGATAGATGTTAGTATAATGCTGGTGTAATTAAGTACTTCAATTATGACTTGTGACCTTAGATATGTAATTAGACTTTAGCTCAAGGCTACTATGGTTGTATTTAAGTAAAATTGGGATAAATATGGTTTTTTTCTCAAAATGTGCAATATGAATTCTAGTGATTTTTAGTATGGAAGCCCCTTATGTTAAAAATTATTGTATAGTAGTATTTTTTGAATTATTTTGGATGGGACTTGATAAATTTATGGGATGAACCTTCCGCACTTTTTAAATTTTAAAAATAAATGTTAATTGGTGAGATGACACTACTAGCAAGGTGGATAATAATGGATTGGGCTATTGTCCCAATAGGGTTCTATTGTCCTATAGGAAATAATTATTGAGTTGAAGGTGTAAGTCAATTTAATAATGAGCTTAGATTACTGAATGTTCTAGATAGAGACATATTAGAGTGATTTGGGTTGCCTGAATGAGTGCTTCATAATGAAAAAAGTGAAGGAAAGTGGTCAAAAGGCCCTATAATAGATCATGAGCTAAGTGTGTCAAAAGAGTGGTTAAAAGTGAACCATTTTAGCTTAAATGTTAATTTATGAGTCTAGAACATGATGCCAAGTATAGTTTAAAATTATTGCATTAAATAAATATATTTTCTAGACTTATGGGTTGCACAAGGTATATATTGTGCCTACTTATAAAAAATTTAGTTTGATTGGAGGGATAAATCGATGAGCAATGGCCTACTCATCCCATTTCACACATGTTTATGCCAATAATTGATTATTTTTATTTTATATAAACTTTTATGTTTATGGTTATACCTTGCTTTCATGTTGTATATACAAGTACATAGGAAAATGTGGGCATTTGCATTTTGGGACTTTCCCCATGCCAATGAAGAAAATAATTTAGCTATTGAGTCATATCACTATTTGATTAAAATCAATTTCTTCATTGAACGTCAAAATAAGTTTACTCACACATTAGATTAAGTAATATAATCCCTTTTGGAATGAGTTGAGTTGTATTTTAGAAACATATATAATTTGAAGAAAAATGGATATTGGCTAAACTAAAATTTCGAAAATAATATTGACAATATATCATAGATGGAAAAATAAATTCTCAGTGGTGATATCCTTTTCAATGTCACAATGCCTTAAATATATTGGGTTAGAAGTGTAAAAAATAGGTCCATTGGTTACAATACGATAACATTTGATCATGGTATAAAATTCACTCTTTTATTTAAAGCATTTATATTAACAGTTGTATGCTTATATAATTCTTAAACCATTTGCTTAATTTTTTTGTTTATGTTTTGGTCTTGAAAATATTATAGGGTTGTTTGATTGTGAGTGTAGGTGGGTATTGAGATGAAATCATTGTAAAAATGTTATTAAATTTAAAACAATGTTTCCTACCCCCAAGATGGGGATTGATAATGATCATCATGATAATGACACATTTTACCTCAATGAGGAGATGACAACAAGTGTCAAAGAGATGGGAAATGAATAAACACATTTCGATACAAATGAAGTTAAATACATTTAATTTTGTTTGAATCTACATAATGGTTACACAAAGTAACTTAATTTCATGATATTTTAGTAAGTTTTATATTCTATGTAAATTTTATGATGATTATGTCAACACTTATCTTCTCATAGGTAATTACCAAGGAAGAGATGACTCAATTGATGAATAAGTGTCTTACTCTTATGACACTGATTACATAGATAAAAGATTGATTTTTTATAATTTTTTTTCTTAAATGTTTTTTGTAAACAATTCTTAGAGTACTTGTCTTATTTAATTACATCTATGCACTTAGAAGATGGAGTCATTGATATCAAGAGCTAAGAGGATGACATAATTTTGGCAAGTAAAGTTATAACAAATTTATTTCTTTAAGGAAATGTGATCAACATTAAAATGTTAACACTATAAAAGTTAATTTTTGTATACTAAAATGTAGTTTAAATTTATGATGATAAGGGTAATGGTACAAAAATTGAAAATAACCATGTTCATCCAAATATGAGAAAGAAAGTCAAGGATATGATGAAATATTTACATTTAGTGATGTAAAAAAGCCCACTCCATGAAACTCAAATGTGTGACTTTATTGGCATTGTATTTAAGATGAAGGATGTGTGGACACATAAATTTGGTATTAGATAATTAAAAACATTATATTTGACCTATCATTGATGTACATGACTTGCACACACACATTTAACTCTTACTTACACTATCTCCTAGCAATTAATATATCTATGGAAACAACGACATCAATTTGCCATCATTCATCTACAAGATATCCCTAGTAAGTGACATAATGATTTATTATCTTAAACAAGTTGTTGACATACTATAGATCATTATTTTTCCCTCTAGACAATATTGACAATAATTTGTTATTGTTGTAGTTTATGCCTTCACCAATAGTATCCTAGGTTCTCAAATGACTATTTTTCATTTTCAAATCCATCCTTTATGTCAACTTACATTTTTCACATGTTGGTTATGGGTGGAATTATCCAATGAGTCACACACACACACACACACACACACACACACACACACACACACACACACACACACACACACACACACACACACACACACACACACACACACACATTGAGCCTAATTTTATTTATATCTAGATAGAATTTGGAACTCAATTACACATTAGGAAATCCATTTTCACATGCTTGAGGCATTATCTAAAATCATAAAAATATAAAATCCCTATGTTTGAACACTTTAAAGGTTAAATTAGCATGTTTTCAAGGGTCAAAAGCTAAGCTATGTATTGAATTCTATCATAACACTATTGAACACACATAAACATAGGTGTGAGAAATACATATACATTGAGCCCTCTTAGATGTATTAGAAATAAGGAAATGCTCAATGACTCAGTGGGCTGTCCAACCCATCCTTATAATCCCTTTTTTTAGTTCAAGCAAGTATCAAAAGTGGAGATATAGTTTCAAGTCAAAGGAATATAAAATTAGAATATTTGCATAGGATCGAGGATCTAAAATCACTCATATATCATTATGATAGGCAAGAATAATGATCTATGGTGGAAATGTTTAACCTTTTTTGAAATAAGGATTAACATGAAAGAGTAGCCAAACCAAGAACCATGTATGCTACTTTAAAAATCAAGCCAATTAATTGAATTTAGATGTTACATATATTCTAATAAGATATATTGAATCTAATAATATGCTAAATATATAAAGTATAAAATTCAATGTTATGATAATATCAATACAAAAAAAAAATTGTAGTTAACCTATACACTGATGCACAAGAGGAATTGAGTAGTAGAGGTGCAAGAATAGACTATTTGATGATCTAGATCCAATCATAAGATTATAAATATTAACTTTATACTAATCTGGACACTTGCATCACCCTATATACACTAACGTTAACCCTAGTGTCTTTATTTTTCCACTAGTGTCATGTATGGAGTATTGACTCTTTTATATAAATTCTACCTATGCTTAATATCATTCACTATCACATTTCAAATTCTTTGTTTGGTTCACATGCACAGGTTATTGATATCAATTTTTTTATAAAAAATTCTAGCTCCTCAAATTAGGTCATAACACCTTGAAAAATAGGGGTTAGTTAAATTTCTATGCCCAGCTTCTCCAACTTTTTTGTGTTGTTCTGCCTGAAGCCCTGCAAATGCACTATGCCTTAGGTCTTACTACCAGCTAAGGATTCAGTCATGCACATTATCCCTGACATTGAAATATTGATAGAGAACAAGGTCAGTTTCATCGACCAAGGTAGTTTTATTGTGCATTATTGTGCTAGCCATGGTAGCTATGACTAAGTCTATGCTAGAGTTGGAAATGGAATTATACAGTTGTTGATTTTAGTTTAAAAGACTACATGTGAGATGATGGGATTGGAGGGATATCATGTCAATCATGGATTGATACTCCTTTATCAAAGTCATCAAATTAGTGGTGTTAGTCTTTAAATTATGACCCAATATGTTGACTAAGTGAAGTTGTTATGCTGCACACCAATCCTTTGTAAGTTTTAAGACCAAGGTCTTGAGCCTGATATAGTCTGGCATCACTTGGTCCTTGATTATTTGAGAGGATAAGTCTGGGCAAGTATCTTTGATTATCTTTGATACTTCGTGAAGATGGCCCTTGAGCTCCACATTCTCTTCCCTTGTCTAATCCATCTCTTTCTCTAAGGAGGTGGACTTTTGTGGAATGGAATCTTGAAAGTATACAACACCCTCCAACTATTTCTTCAAAAGCAACCAAGAGACATCAAGTGAAGCTTCCTACTTGATTGAGAGCATAGACAATGTACTTGCTAAGGCTACAGGGTTAGGATGTGGCATAGTAGTTAGAGGGAGTGAAAAATTAGTGTGTCAAGTAGTTACTAGGGGAACATCCCAATTCCAAACACATCCTAGTGGAAGCTATGGCATCTGGGATCATGCCTGAGTTATGGGTGGAACTTGTTATTGTGTTGTGTCCTCTATTGTTAGCTTAGCTTGCTGCATAGTGTCTTTATCCATCTTTCATTTGACATCTTCCTTCTATTTCTTCCTCTTGTCTTCTTCCTCCCTCTTCTTTTTCTCTTCCTCTTCTTATTCTTTTCTTCTTCCTCTCTTTTCTTATTCTCTTTCTTTCTCTTCTCTTCCTCTTCTTTCTTATTATTTTCTTCTACTTCCACTTTCTCTTTCTTCTTTCTCTCATCTTCTTCTTATTTTTGATTTTTCTCTTATTCTTTTTTCCTCTATTATTCTTCTCTCTTCATCTTCTCTTGTTCCTATGTAGCTTGGTCTTATGCTTGAGCTTGTACTTGTGTATATGCTTTCTATTTCTGTAAGGCTTCATCATGTTCCTCCTTCCAAGCAGTTTCCTCTACTTGCTAATGTGCCTGGTCAACTGCATCTTGTTTTTTTGCTTCTTTTTTTTCCTTTTTCTCTTTCTCCTCTTGTGCTTGTTGTGCTATGGTGGATGCTTTTTGGGCCTACCTAGCCATCTCCTAGGACTTTTGCATGTCTACCTCTGCATCCTTGGCCTTTTATGAGGCCTCAACTTATTCATCTTGTTATGTTTCTTACTATTGATACACTTATTATTTATTTCTCTTTTTTTATTCCTTCTTAAGCTGGTGTTCATCTACATGAGTGGTTTCCTCCCTAGCGACATGTTGTTCCTCCACTATTGGCTACTCCTATGCAATTTCCTCAACCTATTGTGCCTATGGTGATGATGGGAAATTTTATTATCATACCTCTAAACTTAGAACATGTTACTTATTTCTATTTATTGTGACCAATTTACATCATGGTTCTAGTACAAAAGATTTAGGACCAGGATGTGCTTCTTATATAGTAGCTATTTGACCAAATGTGTATTCCTTCAAGGTAGGGGAGACTCTTACCTCCCACCATGTTCTAGGCCTACATGCAAGTTGTTTTGGTGGAATATTTATATACACATAATATTTTTTCACACTTTTATTGATTACTGACACTTCATATCTTTTAGGAACCTATCAAGTCTCAATCTCTCTAAGTGCATGCCTTAAGGAGTGCATCAAGAAAGGGGTGGGCAGACCTTTGGTATATCATAAGATTATTATTATTTTTTCCACTTGATATGTACACTCTTGCCTCATAAAAAATTTAACCCTAAGCTTATTTATCTCTTTCCTATCTATTCCCAATATTTTTCATGCTTTATCCCTCTTTTCTTACCTTGTTTCCCTTTTGACCTGTTTAATAAGCTAGGTCAACCTGGTTAACCTGGCTTATTTTGGGGATACTTTGCCTTTCCTTATTGCTTTACATCCTAGTTGATGTAGCACAACCACCATGTTCAAAATTATTTAAGGTGAGATACCACTATATGTACAAGGTCATTCCTTACCATTTCATAAGAGAGTTAAATTAAGCAAAAAAGTGTGAATGAACATCTGCTTATTGACCATTCTACTTGAGGAATAAAGCTTTAGGGTTCAATAATTTATTTTTGAGATCTAATATTTCCTTATAGAGAAGTATTTTGGATGCTTTGGTAGGTTATGTAGCCTAGAGTTGATTTATCTTAGTTTTCCTTACAAGTTACAACAATCTCTTGTGAAATACCATTGACCAAGGGAGAGGTTGAGACTCAACAAGTTCATCTTCAAAGGTAAGTATTCCTAACTTTATTTCTTATTTGTAAGAGTAGATAGATAATGCAATATGTATTCTTCTCTCCCATATATTAGGATTACATATACATTGATGTGAGTATATGTCTCTTATACATGTTTAGTTTAGTTATTATTCACTTATTTTGTTCTAACCCCTACTTTGCGCCGCAAGCTTTGGTGAGCACTAGATTAGTTTAATTTTCTTGTTATTAGATTAGTTTACTTTCTTGTTTATTATCATAAGTGAATATAGAAACCATATGAATATTTTAGGGTTTTTATGTGATTGTGTTAGATTTTAGGCTTTGGAACCCTACCTAGCATGATGTATTATGAAAAATGATACAAGTGATCCCATAATCAAGTCTAGAAGATCTTCATATTGGTCATTCTCTCACTTAAAAAGTGTGTGCCCTAATCAAAAGTGTAGGTCTAATCTATCTTATCTGATCTAGGATTAATTCATACACTATGTAATTCCAATTACATACATTTTGGTAAACCTGATGTGAATCAAACCCTTATAGGGTTTATTTCACTTATTTTATTCATTTTTTCATCTTTTCTATCATATGTTTTGACTTGATAGCTTGATTCTATTGACCCAACTAATTTTATCTATATGTAATTATAGGCAACTAGATCAACCAACTTGACCTAACATAGGTTTCTATCACTTTAAAGACTTTTTGTTTGGCCTACTACATCGATTGGGTCAATCTAACACATTTCTAGCCACTTTTTAGTAGGTTCTTCTTTAGGATTCACAATGAAAGTTCTAGATTCCAAATTTCTAGATTTGTGGTTTAGTTAACTAGGTTTACCAGCTTAACTTAGCACATTTCTAGACATCCAATTCAGTCTACTAGGTCAACCAAGTTGACTTAGCACACTTTTTTTTATCTTTTACAATAGGTTCCTATCTGACTTGGTTGATTAGCTTGACCCTATTTTTTAGATTGGGATAGTTCTCTCCAAGGTTATAGGTCAATTACCTATTCTATTTTCATCTCCAAAACACCAAGGTTAGTTTCTATTTTTTGGTTTCTACTCTGCTCTATACTTTTCTTTCAAAATTGTAATTTGTTTATGTGTACCAATTAGATTGGCCAATGTCAATTCAATTGACTCTATATTTATTTTTAGTATCTACCTTTTTAGACTAGCTACATGCATATCTCATTTCATTTTTCATCTTTTTAGCAATCCTTTCTCTTTTCCTATTTATTGTGCTACATTGACTAGCTTGACTCTGCACTATCCCAGGCCCTACTTTCTACCTCTATCAACTACACTAGATCAACCTGGTTAACCTAGCAATTTTTGTAGCTCCTATATACTACACTAAGTCAACTAGGTTGACCTAACATAGATTTTAGGCCTTTTTACTTTTTGTGAACTTTTACTCTTTATATTAGGTCAGTTCTGTGGACTCTAACTTTATTGTCTCTATTTTGCCCTAGGTTGACTGGGTCAACCTAGCTTTATTTCTTTCACTTTTTGAATCCTTTGTTTTCTCATCTTACTTTCCTTCCTCTTTCATCATGGATTTCCTATTAGGTGACAACACTGAATCTCAATCCTCATAGGGTTTCCCATAGATAAAGTAGAGTTCCTTTTGCAAAATCTAGTAATATCCATATTGAAAATTGTATAATGGACTATGGGTTCCCTCATGATACCTCATAAAAAAATAACCTAAGTTAGAGTATACTCCTAAAATTATTTTCTTATTAACCAATTTCCCCCACATAAAAGGAAATATCCACCTACCATATACAATATCATGATTAGTGGTCAAGACAATGAACCTCATTCACCACATTCTACATTCTCAAATGGATTTGGTAGTACTAATTTATTTGATTCAACCTCTCCCTTTGATCATGACCTCTTCTCATGCTTATTATTCTTCTTTCCTTTATTCTACCTCCATGCCTAGTATCTTAACTACCATGGTTAGTTCTATGTCTAGTAGACCTCTCTTAAGATCCACTATCCTTAATCCTTCCACTAGTTCATTATTTTCTACCCAAGGCACTCATGCTTCTAGTGATTCTTCCTCTCTTCCATTCACTAGTCCATCTTTTGCTATAGAAACAAGATTTACCACTAGTGCCTCTCATTCTAATCATTCATCTCAAGCTCTCAACAACACCAATAATGGTACCAAAGCCACTAATACCAAAACTAAATCTTATAATAATGTTAGTCAAACTCACCAACTTCTATTGAAAACTCTCAATCAAATGAATGCTTTACAAGCCCATAACACAAATCAAATGATGAGAATGCAAAATCACCTTCTTCATCTTCAAACACAACCACAACCAATGGCTTGGGGCACATATAACCAAAGTTTTCCTCCCCCTCCTCTTTGAGATTCTCAAGGCAATATTATTCCTCAATGTCCTTTAATCAATAAAACTATCAAACATATACAAAATTAACCTCTCACTACTCAAATTGCTAACATTGATATAGGAGGTATAACACCTACAATCTCTTATAATGGATCAACTAATCCTTCTCTTCATCTTAAAAATTTGGTAATATTTATAAATATTAGGTTAAATTAAACACCTTTTCCACCACCAAGATCCTTGCTAAGACCCTCAAAGAAGATTCCTTGGATTGGTACAATCAACTTATACCTCATTCCATTACTAGTTTGGAGGATTTAATGAATGCTTTAGTTCAAGAATTCTAAACTAATGATCTTCTTGAAAATAGTTTGGCCCATTTCATAAATTTCAAACAAAGCAAAAATGAAACTGCCTAAGCATTTGTTAAATAATAGAAGACTTTATCAAATAAATGTGAACACAACATGTCCAATGGTAATATTTTTCATCTCTTTACAAATGCTCTTTATCCCAAATTACAATATCAAGTCTATACCCTTTCTCCATGGAATTTTGAAGAACCTATCAATCAATATAAATGAAAAGATTTCCTTATGCATTAATTCAAACCACCCCAAACATCCATGGGTTCTCATATATTACATAAAACTAAAAACCATAATGTTATTAGTGATGGTGTTTCTAATTCATATGATACCATTCATCATGTTCAAGCTATTATTCCTACCCATTATTTAGAACCAACTTCCTCTTCTCAACACTTTACTAATCCTTATTTCTCAATAATTAACATTAATGTTCATAAACCTCTTTCATTAGCTAAATTTCTTAAACATCTACCTAGGCCTCTTTCTCACAAAGTTGACCCTACTCATCCCATGAAAACCTAGTATGATCCTGTCAAGTTTTGTTGGTTTCATGATAGTTGGGTTCATTCTCATGAGACCTATAGACAGCTTGATAATTTAGCTATGGAATTTCTTCTTGGACCTAATTTTGACTATGATTCTATCACATGCCAATGTCAACAGGTTTATGAGCATGCATTCAAAAGATACAAAAATCATGAAAAAACTCAATCCTTGAATCAAGCAAACACTCATTTAGTTATTTATAAGGATCCTTTACCTAATCATCAACAAATTCAAGAAAACCAAGGCAAGCCCATCTCTTCCACCAATAATGTATAAATTCTTATGGAACCAATTTCCAAAGAAAATGTGGTTATCATGACTAATATATGAAAAGTGGTGTCTTTCATCGATTATCAACCTACTGAGACCCTACCTCCTTCTCAAGCATATCATGTTATCTAATATTCTTCCCCAAATCATTTAAATGATTTGGGGAAAGAAGATATTATAACCTTTGATGAAGATCCAACTTATGATTATCCTTTGGATAAAACATCCCTTGATATTTCTACCACTCTTTCATAATCTTCTCCTTTTAATGTTAATTAACCTTCTGTTAACACCTCTTCTACTTCTCAAAATCAAGTTAAACCTATTAGTTCACCATCTCAACATGATTTGTAACCTACTTCTAAACCTTCTCATTCTTATCAACACAAATTTCAATGCTCTTCAACTCCTCCCTTTGAATACCTCCTTAACCATTACGTGCCTATATCTAACAATCTTCTCATGGGTTATGATGAGTGGGATCCCATTACGGAGCTCAGTAATCTCCCTTCTCAAATTCAATTTCTTGAACTCATGAGGACATCTACCCATCATCAAAACTATCTTATACAACTATTATTTGAGATGAATGTTCCTTGTCCTCCCTTAGCGGGATGGGAGGCAGCCTTATTTGGTTTTGAGGATAGTATCTTGCAACAATGTCAAGAGATGTCCATCAATGTTGATGAAACTATCAACACTTTTCTTTCATTAGAATTTCCCATTACATCTATGATTTTTGATGATATTTTGCTTCATGCAAATGATCCTCCCTATTTATTAACATCTAAATTGGTGATATCCAAGTTAAGCATGCTTTGATTGACGAGGGTTCTTGAACTTGTGTTGCTTTTCTTGATTTCATTAAAACCCTTAGATATTATGAATGCAATCTTAAGTCCACATGTAGCACCTACCAAGGATAAGACATAAGGCAAATGCCTCCTCTTAGGTGTGTGTGGCTTCCCATTACTATCCCACCTGTCACCATTCATGTGAAGGTGATGATATCTAAATTTTATCTTTCTTATAACATCTTGCTTGGTAGGCCATGGACTCATCATATGTGAACTATCACTTCTTCCACCTACCAATGCATTAAATTCCCTCATAATGGAGACATTTATAAGATTTAAGGAGATATTAACCCTTAGAATTTTGAAAAATTCCAAAATTGTGGTGTCTTTAAGATTCTTACTCTTGAGCCTTTACCTAACATTCCATTTCATGAATCACAATGTCTAAATTTTATTATCAATTCAACCAGAGGATACAATGGGCATCTTGAGCTTATTGGTAATATTCCCAACAACCTTTTAGAATTTGATGATGATCAGCCTAATGAGATTAATATGAAGATCAAAACTTCCAATCTCATGCCTCATCTCATCTCACAACTTCCTGCTTCCTTGCAATCTCATTCTCACAAACCTCCTTATGATGACATTCCATTAGTCTTATCCAAGACTCATTATATTCACAATGCTTCTTCTGATGACAACATTATTCTAACTTGTGTCATCGATATTCATTCACTTGATTATGATGATGGCTATTCCTTAGGTGATCCTTTATTAGGTGGTCTTATCCAAGACCATGATACTAAGATTGTGCACTAGCATTCTTCTTTACTTGAGTCTTTTCATGTATCCTCTCATGTTCTCACTTTTTTATTTCTTAATTCTCATGTTTTTCCTCTATATCATTGAGTAGAGATGGTACTGACACTTCTAGTTTTTAAGGATCCCCATAGGACTATGCCCATGGATTGTGTTATGATTGACCCTTACCATTTTTATAGGTTCTTTGATTCCCATCATTGGTTTACTCCCAAGGTTAGTGATACCATTCTTAGACCTTCTATTAATCCTACTCCTCTCATAGTGGAACCTATGTCAAAACCAATTATTATTGCTTATTTCACTGTTGGTGAGCCTACTCTTACTTCTTTCACTAGTTCTCTTCCTATTAAGGCTAGTTCTATTCTTTCTCCATCATCACCTCCTCTTGGTGATGGTTTTCTTCTTTTGCCTTAGATGGATCCTTTTCCCACCAAATGGGTTGATGAGTCATCTCCTTCTTCTTCCACACCTGTTACACCTTCTCCTATGAGTGTTCCTCTTAAGCACACTCATAATCATATCTATTACTTTCATGGGATAGATACTCATTATTCTACCTATTATCATAAGTTATAATAATATATTGATACCTTGCATCCTTCTTCCCTATACATAGACATAACCATACCTCCTCCCAAGATTATTCCTAAAGATATACCTGAGTATGGTGAGAGGTATTGTATATGGCACCAATGCAACACACATCATACTGATTATTGTTGTATCCTTCAAAAAAATCTTAAGGATCATCTTATAGCTATCCCTAGACTAGTTACTATTCCTCCCACAAGTTGTTATTGCAAGAAGGTTCCCCCTTCTTCTCCCATAGTTACACTTCCTATGGTTCCTTCTGTGCCTCCACGTATGGTTCCTTCTCCACTTGTGGACCCTATGTCACCCCTGGATCTTTCTCCACTGGTGATTCCTCCTTCTCCCATAGATCCCATTCCCACACATTATTCTGATCATCCTTTGCTTGATTTCCCTCCTTAGCATGATCTAATGAATATTCCTAATTTTTTTAGTTGAGGATATTAGAAAATAAGTATTTACCTAGTATTCCAAAAAGATTGATGACTCATTAACTATAGTTCGTATCCAACTTCATAGAGATTTATTTGATGTCTTGGATAATGTGTGTGGATAGATTTACCAGTACTTATGAGCACATGCATGGTAATTTTACATTTATATTTGGATTAGATGTGTGCTCCATTTTTATTTATTTTTCTATATCTGATTATATCATTTGATACTATGTCAAATTCTTGCTTATATTATATCATTATCTTCTTTGTTGTACTATATTTCTTGTTAATTTTATATTCTATCTTTTTCACATATGTTTGTTCTTCCTTATCATTGATTTGTATCTCTTTTTTTTATTGTTTCATCCTTTGGATATTTTTTTTGTGAGTTGCTTTTTAAAACCATGGATATGACCTGATAGATCCTCACAAAATCACCATATTTATCTTGTTGTTGCCTTGTATCTTCATGTTTGTTTGTTTTCTTATCCTTGATTTTCATAGATAATTGTCATGGTGACTTGGTTGTATTTACCCTATTCTCTTTGGTTATTGTCTCCTTTTATAAAATAGTCTTTCTCATTCCTATTTCCTTTTATCAGTCTACCTTTAGATCTTTCTTTTCCTTTTTTCCTTTTTCTGCAAACTAAGCATATGCATGGTTGAGATTTGAGATCACATATTTTTTCATTATCAAGCCTAAGTATCTTAGTTAGTCTTTTATCTTTGGTTAATTATCTTCCCTTAACCTTAGCCTACAACTCTTTTGTGTGTATCACTATCTCTTTCATGCTTGGTCATTCTAAATCCATATGGAGGAGGAATCTAAAAAAAAAGCCTTCAAAAGAAAGTTAAAAGCCAAATCATTTAAATAAAAGGAAATGATATCAAAAGGAAAAAATATGCAATATTATTAAAAGTCTAATCACACTAAAAGATGTGATACAAGCATATCTCCTATCTCTAATTGAATCTCAAACTCCATAGTTAGCTTCACATAGAGTTGAATTCCTTTGGAGTATGGTAGGCTAGTAGATTGGAATAGGAGAAATAAAAAAAATATTCTAGTGCTACCTACTTTCTCATGCAAGTACCCAATCTTCATAGTAGGCTGACGACTTTGTAAGGGGTCCTAAGGAGCGGGGAACATGTCATGGGGAGGTAGGTCCATTTTAATTTTCATTATACCAATATACCTTTCTAAGCTGATCTTAGTAGCACACTTATCTACCTATAAAGCTTTGTGTTTATAGGGAATAGGTTTACTTTATACATATATGACCACTAGTCACTTAGTATCTTCTCATGTTCATAGTATGCATCTTATCTCCTAAAGTCTTCTCTTAAGATGCCTAAGTCTTTGCTTTTTACACTCCCTTTTCCATTCCCTTTCCTCATATTTCCTATTGAGAAATATTGTCTTACTTTATGATCGCACCCCTTAGGTTTTTCTTTTATGAGTTGTAGCATAAGACCACAGATAGAACTTGAAAACTCCTCACAAAATTACCATCCATTTTGAATTTCAATCCAATATTATTATTTTGCTTGCCAATGATATTTTGGCATCCATTTGGGTTTTTCATTTATGAGTGTTTTATCCTATAACCCTTATTCCCCATGTACTTGGTTATTCATGCTTATTCCACCCCATGTGGTGTTTCATTTGTTGAGTTACAGTGTAAGACCATGGATAAGACCCGATCCTCCTCACAAAGTTTTCCAACAATCAAGTCACCATCAAGTTACATGTGTCAAGTTTGAGATAAGATTTGATTGATTATGAAGTTACACATCATTTGACATGCTTCCCATCTTGAACTAGTATATTTTATCATTAATTTATTTTTATTTTTCCTCTTATTATCTTATTTTCCAAGTGCATGTAATATTTCAACCATTTCTTGAATTTTTTCATACTTCCTATCTTAAATTAGTGTGATAAATTTAAGACCAAATTTTCATTGACTTTTCATTTGTTTTTCTTACCTTGTGTGACCTTTTGCATACCATCCAGTTTATTACTTTATTTTCATACTTCCCAACATGATATAATATGATTTTACTTGTTTTAATTTGGTGCAAAAATCTTTCATCTTTGGTTTGAAAACAAATCCCCTTTTTACCATCTTGTTTGCCATTTCTTGTTTGTTTATACTTAGTCATTTTTCATGTTATTACACATTTCCCAGCTTGAATTAGTGTGTAGTGCATTTTTGATTGATTATATTTTTCCACGTATTTTTTCTAGTATATTTTTAACCATGCATGTGTTTCTTATAATGCTAGAAAAGAAACCACATCTCATATATTTCATGTGTTAGAAAGAAATATATCTAAATCATCCACATGCACAACTAGCATAATGATAACAATATATCCATAGTGACCACATATACAATCACATCCATAAGACAAAATGATACATCATATATATATATCTCAAGAGTTTGATACACCATATACAACCATAACCAATGCTCTAGCTCTAAAGATGGGTTCCATCCTATCTATCTCATGGTCTAACCATGTTACCAATTGAGGCCTTAGTTTTCCTCCTTTGAATGGTATGTTATAATGAGGTAGTCCAAGATCTCAATCCCTCTAACTATCCATGCAAACATTCTATCTACCCCTGTGCCTATACCAACTCGATCTAGGTCACTGCATGTGCCTACATTAGATAGGTTTACATCATTATATATGCCTATGTCATTTATGTCATTATCTCTAGATGCATATCTCTCTCAATAACTAAGGTATGTCATGCCTACCTCTCTCTTGCATCCATATCTACTGGTGGTTGTTCTACATATATATCTACCTTATAGACTCTCCCACTAGTCTAAATTAGTTTACTTGAGCTAGGGTAGATGGTACACTCAGATCCTCCAGTGTCATGGGGTTATATGGATATAGAGTCTCATATAGGACATCATGGAGTGCTCCCCTAATTAGGGACACCTATCTCTCCTCCTCATCCTCAGGTACACCTATAAAATCACACTAGATAGATATTAGATCACTATCTATCTATCTATCTATCTATCTATCTTTCAATTCAAAGCTTAAGTAATAAATCACTCATATTTTTCTTACCTATCTGTGTCTCAACTACTATGGTCTCACCATCTGTGTGACCACCTATCATAGTCTCCCCATCTATGTGACCTCTTAGTACCTCTTTTGTAGGTTGCCTCCTAAACTCAAATTTAGTTGTCATGGTTTGCATCTATCTCAGCCTACACCTGAGTGGTCTCTCACTCATCTATGTCTCCTCTAGCTCCTCTGCTAACTTAGCATGGATGATGATGGTCTCTTCTATCTCCTCTTACCTCCATCAATATTATGTCCTTAGTGGCCATAGCTCATCTCTTTGTGGAGCTACTGGTAGTACATCTGGTATCATTTCCTCTACCTCCTCTTCCTGCTCTACCCCTCATCATGCCCAACTAGTCCATGGTCACTCTCAATGTGGACACAATGTCAGCCTCACTATCAATGGTCTAAATCCCCTCTTCTCTCATTGCTCTGTCAAATGTTGAGTGCACTACTTGAGTATGAGTATTAATGTCATTAGATGAGGTAAACCCATCTATCTTGGCACTTGTTCCACTAGATGTGGCTCTCACCACCATGTATAGTATTTTATCACCTCTATCCTCTCGAGTGTTGGTCTAACTATGTGCCAGCTCTCCTAGCTAGTCTCTACCTACTCATATGGTCACCATACTATGTTGGTGCATCTGACCATCTATAGTATTGGCACATGGGCATGACCCACACTACCTGGTCCTCTCTCCATCTCCTCACTCAAGGTGACCTATCATTGACCATATGGGGCAACCCATCTAGATGATACATAGGAAATCTCTCATATATCCATGTTATCAGTAGTATGATTAGTCCCATAGTATTATACCCTCTAACCAACATCTCATATAGGTCATGCGGGCAGAGCCTAGATCATATAACACTCACTCATCCAACATTATCCTGCTCAAGGCTACCATGTATAGTGGTACCTTGCCATCTAAATTGTGATATAGTACCCACTATGTCATAATTCCTATCATCACCTTCCAAAGATATAGAATCTTCTATATATAGACATCATCCATGCTTACTCTTCACCTTGGTAATATCATCTTTGACCTTGTAGCCCATATGGATAGGGTTTTCCTCTCCTCTTTGCTATATGGTATCCCTATAGTCACTGGTGCTCTTACCATAGGTATCTTGAGGATGGTATGAACATCCTTTAGTGTGATAGCCACCTTTATCACATCCCCATCCACCTCCCATTTAAAGTTATTACTCAATCATTTCCAATAACCAAGAAACATGACTAATAGGTATACACTCAGGGGTATCTTAAACATATCTGGTATCCCTCCTAGACCTATGGATATCAATCTAGCCCTATCTCCATCTATCAATCTCTCCAACAAGTTTGATAGCTAAGAGATGTCTAGTAATCTTTAGACCTGTCCTCATCTCTACAATCAAGAAACAACAAAAGATGTATTAGTTTCTCCATATCATGTATAATCACAATACATTCTTTATAAATTCTAGTTTTAATCATAAACAAGTATAATTTATTCATTTTTATCATTTTTAGCCTATTTTGGTCCCCCCTTGCCCTTTTTTGGTAATTTTAGACCATTCTAGCTCTCTTTCAGCTTTCTGTATGCTTTTTTGTGCTTTCTTAGGGTCTTTGGTCAACCTAGTTTGACCAAATTTTTTCCTTTTTTTAAATCTTATTTATCTTAATTTCCTTCTTATTCTCTTTTCTCTGGTGCTAAGTTTCCATTTTAGCCCTTACAGACCAACTAGATACCCTGTACTAAGTTTTTGGCTTCCAAAATGTGCTAGGTCAACCTATACCCTCTAGGTTGACCACATGAATTTCAGCCTAATTTACTCTACTAGGTCAACTTGGTTAACCTAGTGGGTTTAGTGTGTCGACCTAACATATTTTGCCTAAAACTTGCCTTTTTCTAGGTTTTTCTCTAATTCTTTCCAACCCATTTCCTATCTTCCTATTTCCCTCCCTTAGAATCTAATTTTGTTCATTTTTATCATATATAAATGCTTAAAATTAATTTTTATCAAAATTTAGTTAATTCATTTCAAATTTCAAAATCTAGTTTGAGATTCTTAGATGCATACCTGTAGTACACCTGATCTCGCTCCTGGAGCTCCCTCTCATCTAGAATGTCATTCCCTCACCATTTTAGCCTATTTTATCTAAAAAAATCTTTCTATTCTCTTACAATGCAAAATAACAAAATGAGTTCTCTTTCTCATATTTAAAACTACTTTTTAGCCAATCAAATTTTTCATTTATTTTCCTTCAGATCCCTTCTTTTTATCATATTTTTTTTTCTATTCATGCATTTTGAGAGTCATAAAATGTGTTAGATTCATGATGGCAGAGATATTCTTTTCAACTATTATATGCCTATCTTCCATTTTTTTTGATTTTTGGCTATTTTTGCACTAACTTCTATAGGTTCACTTAATGTGCTTTACATTAGACACCTTCACTTTCTTGTAGTTTTCTTTTTTATCTCTGACACTAAGGTAAGTTAAAGGTATGTGTTTTTTAATTCTATCCTTTTATTTATATTATTTTCTTCTTACTGCACTTTACTTAGCATCAATGTTATGTGTCATTATGTTCTATCTTGAAGCACCATCCTGTGTTGCACTTACGTGACACATGATGAGCTTTAGCTGGGGAATATGTATACACATAATATTTTCACACTTTTATTGATTACTTACACTTCATATCTTGAAAAACCCTATCGAGTCTCAATCTCTCTAAGTGCATGCCTTAAGGGGTGCACCGAGAAAGGGGTGGGTAGACCTTTGGTGCTTCGTAAGATTGTTGTTCCTTTTTCCACTTGATATCTACACTCTTGCCTCTTAAACCCTTGAACCCTAATATTATTTCTCTATTTACCATCTATTCCCACCTTTTGTCATGATTTATCCCTCATTTATTATCTTATTTCCCTTTTGACCTATTCAATAAGCTAGGTCGACCTAGTCAACCTAGCTTATTCTAGGGATACTTTGCCTTTCCTTATTGCTTTGCATCCCAACTGACCTATCACAAAATTCAAGCATTAGCTTGATAATGTCCTAGGTTAACCTGATCAACCTAGCACAACTAACATGTTCACAAATCTTTAGGGTGAGATACTACTATATATACAAGGTCATTCCTTACCAATTTATAAGAGAGTTGAATTAAGCAAATAAGTGAAAATAAACATCTACTTATTAAACATTCTACTTGAGGAATAAAGCTTTAGGGTTCAATGCTTTCTTTTGGAGATATGATCTTTTCTTGTGGAGAAGTTTTTTAGATGCTTAGGTAGGTCATGTATCCTAGAGTTGATTTATCTTGGTTGTCTTTACAAGCCACAATAATCTCTTGTGAAGCACCATTGGCCAAGGGAGAGGTCAAGACTCGACATGTTAATCTTTAAAGGTAAGTATTCCTAACTTTATTTCTTCTTTGTAAGAGTAGATAGATAATGCAATATGTCTTCTTCTCTCCCATGTATTAGGATTTTGTATACATTGATGTTTGTATATGTCTCCTATACATGTTTAGTTTAGTTGTTATTAACTTGTTTTGTTCTAACCCCTACTTTGTGCCACACGCTTTGGTGAGCACTAGATTAGTTTACTTTTATTATTATTAGATTAGTTTACTTTATTTTTTATTTTCATAAGTGAAAATAGAAACCATAGGATTCTTTTAGGGTTGTTGTGTGATTGTGTTAGACTGTAGGCTTTATAACCCTACCTAGCATGATTATTGTGATAGATGATACAAGTGATCCCCTAATTGAGTCTAACAGATCCTCATATTGTTCATGCTCCCACTTAATAAGTGTGTGCCCCAATCAGAAGTATAGGTGTGGTCTATCTTATCTAATTTAGGATTGATTCATGTGCACCATGCAATTTTGATTACATACAATCTCTAGTAGGGGTGAAAAGATGACATTAGGTGAGAATGTTGGAGCAATCAAAGGATGGAAGAAGTCCATTCTATGCTAAAGTTTCTCCACCTCTTCTAAAACTATGTCAATAATTATGGAAGGTGGGAAAATTGGGAGTTCTACCCATAGCTCATGTGGAACCTAATTTCATATTTGCACTACGTGCACCACCTTCTAAGAAAAGAACTCTTTCTCCTTCTCCTCATAGTAGTTTCCATCCATATCTACCAACTTGACCTGGTAGACTTCCTACACATTGGTACCCATCTCCATAAGGTCATAGGATCCAACTATATATGACACCTTTAGATCATCCTTCTAGGTCATCATGCTACATGTTGTTTGTTTTGGGGGAGGGGACATTGAATTTGGATTTGCTTTACACTTCCCCTTTACTGCTATGAACTTGATGCTAACTCTAGTTGTTGTGAAATAGGAATGTCTATGCCAGGTGGTATAGATTGTCAAGTGGCTACTCACCTAGCTGTGTGCTCTTTTTGTTGGGCTACTTTGGCTTGCACCATATCCATTATGCTGAATAAGGGGAATAGATTGAATGGTGTGCATGACAGCTCATGAATTGTGATAAAAACTCCCTTGGGTAGTAGAGTGAATATGGCATGTTGACCTAGGTACTATAGAACATCTGATGGCACTATGGGGTGTGTGGTAATGAGGTATAGGCAACCCTCCCACCAAGCTTTGAACTTCCCCTCATGTACGAGGGTTCCAAATTTTTTCATCCATATTATGTTGTGAAACTATTGTACCAACTAATAATCTATATTTGGGTATACTTGTCCCTCTAGGGATTTCCATTATGTGAAGTAAATCAAAAAGATTAGAAACTGATACTAGAACATCTACCTAGGAGTGGCGTGACACTTGTCAATGTTTGTGATCAACTCCTAGATGAAGTGCTTGGTCTAATTTAATTCTTCATTCTAGTGGCTCATCTTATGAGTAATATTCATAATCCCCTTAGGTAATTATTTTTTAGAATTGGTAATCTACCAAAATATTTAGGGGATACACTAGATGAGAATGTACACTAGTTCATCAAAGATTTAATAAATAAGAATCCCCTAGTTTTATTGCACATATAGGTCCTAGACTTCTTGAAAGATGGGAGGCATTTTGGTCTTGTAGGGAAGTAAGGAATCTCTAAGGGTAGGCATGCCCAAGGCTTAGGCCATGGTTTTTGTGTTGATGACCACAGTCTCATCTAAGCCCAAATAGATTATGCCCTCATTGTATCACCTAAGTAATATTTGAACTATCTCTCCTAGATTGCCGAATGTCAATATCCATAACAAACACTCAATGTCTATATTCTAAAATTAGTGGGGAGCTATGAGGGTGAGTGGTTGTGCAACATCAACAAGATAAGGGTGGACTATCTTTTAGTCAACTTCATAGAGGTACTAAAATGGTTCTTGATCACTATACTTGGTTTACAAAAGTGCCATGTCAACACCTATGGCTTCCTTTTGTGCTTCAGAGAGGGGTCAACATA
The DNA here is from genome assembly GCA_037957365.1 of Torreya grandis. Classification (NCBI taxonomy): domain Eukaryota; kingdom Viridiplantae; phylum Streptophyta; class Pinopsida; order Cupressales; family Taxaceae; genus Torreya; species Torreya grandis. The sequence goes on from JARHVA010001809.1 coordinate 1,189,981, forward strand.
GTTGTATGGTATCTATGGCTACATGAGAAGAAATTTGAATGTTCTATATTCTTTGTACAATGAAAATAGTTTGGCTCTTAATAGCTATATCTTGTGAAAATATGCTAAGGATGAAATGCAAACCTAGTGTTCAAACTTAGAATATATAGATTTGGTGCCTCTTGGCTTACACCATTATGTTCTTTGGTGTTCATATGAAAGGTATGAGTAGCTGATATTGACCAGCCACTAATTTATTGAAGTTTGCATCAATTAACCCTTGGATTTTGTATCTACTTCTTATGGATGAATGTTATCTAATGGGTATCATGCTGATGGGATATTTCAACATCTTTCTCAAATCTAATATTTTTCAATCACTCCTCTTTGACATTTTTTGGTAGTACACATGGATCTTCCTATGCATGTTTGGTGTACGTAATGATTGGTATTTTTAATTCACAAACATTGTTTCTAAGATCATATACAAATAAAAAAACAAAAAAGAAACACACACAAAACATGAAAAATAGGCAAATCCTAATCTACATGGTGCTACTTAGCACCCACTTAGCTTGTAGAATGAGATCAATAGATTATTGATGGTAGGGCTTAATCCTACAACCATTTACCTACCTTGTTAACATAATTCCCTGAATATCCCTTAAAAATATGGTTCCTTATTGCATTGAGTCATGTATAATTTAGTGCCCTTCCCATCTTATTTATAGGTGACCTATAAATGCTCTGAACTAAGTATCATATAGTAAAACTAGTTGATTTTTATTGAAATTATTTATGGTTCAAGTTCTTACATGCCAAACTTTCTAAATTTGATTGTGAACTTCTTATGTCCACACTACATTGCATCTAAACTCATATATATGATTTATTTCTAAGAGATGATTAGTAAGAGACTCCTAATCTTTGAGTTACATGACCATGGAAATGTACAAGCTAGGTACTAGATATTTCATTGGCATGACTATTTTCAAACTATACACCAATTAAAATGGCATAAATCCTATACCCCTTTTATAATGTGTGTGATATGCCCATAATATCACAAGAATGTGATGTTCCCATGCATCCCACTTGACATCACATATTTTTGTAAGAAATTTCCCTAGTACCTTATTCGAGGCTTTAACTTGGGCATTAGCCTATCGATGATAGGCAATGCTTTTATGATGAGAAATTATAAACTCTTCAATCAAGGCCTTAATAGTGTTATTTATAAATTACGTTCCTCTATCACTAATTAACCTTATAGGGCATCCAAACCTGGTAATGATATTTCCATATAGGAGATTCATTTAATCCTTCACACCATAGTTAGGTGTGGCAATAACTTTAACCCACTTAGTAAAATAATATGTCATAGTAATGATGTACATTTATTTGTTGTGCTTGCTTGGTGGTTTGACTGGTCTAATAAAATCAATCCCCTATTGTTTGAAAGGATACTATACTAACAGGGGCTGTAATGACATCTCATCTTTTTGGAGTAGTCTACCCATGCTTTAATAGACATCAAAGTGTTGTGCAACTTTGTGTGCATCCTGGAATAAATTTGGCCACCATAGTCCACTCTATAGAATATTTCTAGCTATAGCCTCTACTACAAAATGTCCTATTATGACTCCTTGATGAGCTTCCTCTAAGAGTTAAGGTCATTAATGTTTGAGGATAACCTTGCATAGGAATTCATCCTATCCCAAGTGATATAGAATTCCATTAATGATGGTATACAATAGTGCTCTAGTCACAAACTGCTTTTTATCCTACTCTTGAAAATGTGTAGAGAAGATTCCTTACTTAAGGAAGTTGGAAATGGATTTAAAGTTTTTAGGAATCATATAGATATGGAAAATATGGGCATCAAGAGAGTCTTATTATAATTATTTTGGCTCTTTCCCATTTGGGATATGACTGAGGTTGTTTGGTCCTACATTCTCCCTTCCTGGCTTGAAATTTTTGTGGAATTGAAACTCTTGAAACAACATCAACCATTGAGAGATTCATACTCCTAACATTGGTTTGTTAACTAGATATCATAGGGATTGATGGTCAGTGAAGAATTCAAATGGTGTTGAAAGTAGATAATACCAAGATTTTTTAAGTGCAAACACAATGGCTAGTGCTTATCGATTAATGATTATATAGTTTTTCTCTACGTCAGATAGTTTATGGCTAGTAAAGTGGATAGGATGGTCAAGCACACCATCTCTATGATATATAAGTACAACACAAACTAAAATTCTTGAATAATATACATGTACATGGAATGGATTATTCCAATCTAGAAAAACTAGTATGGGCATAGTAACCAGTCATTGTTTTAGCTCAATAAAATTTACTTGACATTCTGAGGTCCAAACAAATTTTGCATTTTTACACAATAAATTTTACAATAGAGATGAAATAGTTATGTAGCATTTGAATTTTTTTTGATAGTAGCCTATATGTTTGAGAAAAGAGTGAAGTTCAATAGAAATAATAGGTGGAGGCATAATTAATATTACTATGCTTTTTGTTTGACCTAATATAATACCTTCACTACATACAATGTTTGAGTACGACTCAAAATGGTGTAAAAAATAAGCATTTTTTTAGATTTAAGGCAATGTACAAGGCTCAAAATCATTCCAACATTAAATTGATCTTGGAAAAATGCTCTTTGAATAGGGATAAGAATGCCTAGTCATCAAGGTAAACTTCTAAGAAGTCATGAATGAAATACTTGAATGCTGTAACCACTACGTGAGAGAACACCATAAGTGCATTATTAAGGCCAAAAGGTATGACCTTGTATGAAAAAAACCATTTGATAGCAAAATTTGTTTTGGATCTATCCTCTTCTATGATCAAAATCTAATGATATCTACTAAACCCACCCATGAAAGAATATACTTTATATCCTGCAACAAACTCCAAAGCTTCATCTATGAATGGTATTAAAAATGGATCATTTACACATGCATCACTTAGAATGTAGTAGTCCCCACATACTCAAATTTGTCTTATTTTATTGGGTTAAACTACTATAGGGCTTACCCAATTAGCTTTTTCTACTAAATAGATTATTCCTGCATCTTACATTCTATCCAATTTGGCCTTTACTTTTAGCTTCATATTTGGATTGAGCTTATATGGCCACTTCTAGACTTGCCTTAAACACTCTTTCAATTCAATATGTATCTATCCAAGAGATGGGTTGACTCCTTCAAGTTCATAGAATTTGGTGGGAAAGACATTTTGGTAATCCCTCAAAAGTTGTAGAGCTTCCAAAATTTTATTTTTTATCCAATAATCACCTATGCTTTCTAATTTTAGAACCTTATCGATTATATTGTTAGTGACATGATTCTTCATAGACTATTGATAAATATTGCATTTTTAATTTTCCATAGATCCTTATATACTCCTTTGACCTTCTTATTTGAGAATTCAAATGTTGTGTAACTTATCTTCCTCAGTCAGTGCTGCACTGATGTCCTTAAGTGGTTCTATAAGTTACTTAGGCTCAAATAAATCATTCAAGTCTAGGTCACCATCAGAATTAGAATCTTCATTTTCCTATGCCTCATCTTATTTTTGGTGACATGGATGTGTCAAACCTTTTTCTTCTTTTTTATTAAATTTTTACCTTTGTAATGCCTCATTAAGATTAGAGGCTATATTTTTCTACGTAGTAGATTTCTGTTGTGGTACTAAAGTCTTATATGCACCCATGGCACAAAAATACTTGAGTTTATGCAATGAATTATGGACCAATATATTTTCATCTTCTAACAAAAATGTTTATATAAAATCACTCTACACTTGTGCCCAATGCTTGGTCTCCCTTCTATGTTCCTAGTGCATGTATCATGCTACTAGTAGTGGAGCAAGTGTATAGTGGAAGATGTGAACCTAGTATTTTGGTGCAACATGTTCCTCATTCTAGACTTAAATGAACTTATATACATGAATTTTAAGGTACTCACCTTCTTGAAAGAATGACCAACTAGTGTTGATAAACTGTGATAGCTAAAATTTATTGATCATGAGCTCATAAGAGTCATCCCATTCAAGCTAGTCATTATGATGAGTTACCCACCATGTTGCAGCAACTCCCTTTAGAGCATAATTTAAATAACTAATTCACTAATTAATGGTTAGAACATGGAATTTAAAATGTAGAATAAAATATTGATGTCCTATGTTGCATAGTATATAGGTGATTTTCACTCATGGGTAAAGACAATTTGCATCAATCAAAGTTCATGGTCACCTCAAGCCCAATTGAGGAGGTGGGTATCTGAATCACCACTGATAGATGAAGCTACTTCCCATGGTAAAGTGCCTTATTTATTGGCTTTATGTAGTCTTTCATGTGATTATTGACCATTTTTTGGTCTAACAGGCCAAAAATTGGTCCCCTTCTTCCTTTGCTATTCTAGGCCAATTCATTTTTGATTTTACAGAAGTCTAAGAATTTTCTATAGACTCTGTAGGTCTATTTATATAGACTCTATAGGTATATTTATATAGACTCTATAGGTCTATTTCTATGAACTCTGCAGGTCTATTTCTATGGACTCTACAGGTCCATTTCTATGGACTCAGTAGGGCTTGATTTTCTATGAACTCTACAGGTGTAATCTTTTGGTAGATGAAGAACCAGTTTAGAGAGTGCAAGGTTTTACAAAGCTTCTTCAAAATCTTGTCTAAAGAAATTCATAAGGAAAGAAAGATAAAATGGTTCAGAGACACTTTTCCTTAAGGTTGGAAGAGTGGTTCAGTGACATAATCTTTCCAAGAGTTAGCACCCTTGAATTGTTGAACCAGTTCAACACCTTGGTTCAAAGCCTTGGCTTAATCATCAAGTTCAAAGCCTTGGTTCAATCAACAAGTTCAACGCTTTGGTTCAAAGCTCAAGTTCATTGCTTGGTTCATCACTTGGTTTAATCGCTTGGTTCGTAGTGTGGTTCAACACCCTCGGTTCATTGGCAAGTTCATCACTTCAGTTCAAAGCCTTGGTTAAATCAACAAGTTCAATGCTTTGGTTCAAAGCTCAAGTTCATCACTTGGTTCAATGCCTTAGTTCATCGTAGAAGGTTCAAAGGCTCAGTTTAACGAATGAGTGGCGCACAGTGTTGAATCGTTAAACCATTCTTGGTTCAATCAGTCAATTCAATGGTGTGGTTCAAGGGAGCATCCTAAAGCCAAAGGATAAGTGTCCTTGTGGAGGGTAGTTCTAGGTTCAAGAGCCCTTGCAAAGGGTAGGAAACACTTCAAAGACAAAGAGCTGCAAAGGTAAAGTTTTTTTTTGAACTTAGCATTGAAATGAATTATTTCAAACTTTTTGTCTGAAGAAATACCTTCAGACAAAAAGTCTAAAGGAATTCAGAGGAAGGCCACCAGCATGAAGAAAGGACCTGGGAAAGTCAAAGTAGCCAATTCTCGTAGACTTTTTATTCATGGAAAAAATCTAGCAGAAAAAGCCCACAGGAAAGGCTGAAGAGACAAAAGGCTACTGAAGGGTAGGTACCCTTGCGAGGGGCTCTTAACCGCCAAATGAAGGGCATCTCTCTAGAGTCGAAGAGACACTTCCCATTCAGGAGGGTTTGAAACAAAGGAAAAGGCCAAAGCAAGAAAGTCAAAGGAAAAGTCCGAGTGACGACAGGTGCACGGGCATCAAATTTAAGGCAGTGAAATAGCCATTGGTTTTTAAAATGCTTGTGCACCAACCATGGAAAGAGCCCAAGGAATGTAGTGACCTGCCAGAAGATCACCCCTGAGTGTTGAAGGAATAGAAGGAGACAAAGTAGGGAGAAGACAAAGAGCGTAAAGAATAAAGAGAGAAAAGTGCCAAGTGTAGGAACATGCAGATAGTCTAGGTGGCAAAGGGAGGCACCAATTCAAGAAGTTACTCTAACAGGTGATATAGTGTCTACAAATTGATTATTAAGAGGTGAAAATGGCTAATGGTGTGACCCATTTTTATTCATTTTGCATTAATGAGTAGACAAGCTACATAATCACCTTGAAGGAGCGGTCTTGCAAGCAGACAAATGATGCGGCTCATAATTTCTCATATGATGCTTAAGCGGCTTGCTCTTCCCAAGGATCAGAGCACACATGCATCATTTGTAAAAAAGGGCACCAAAAGGCCTCCTTCCTTCCTCTATATATTGTATACTTGTCATTTGGAAAAGGATCTTTCACATTTTTAAGGCGAAGCCCTAGCAAATTTTCATCTGAAATCAATAAACACATTTTTATCTCTATTATAGTTAGATATCTTTGTGTGTGTCTAAGTGTTAGTTATATGTTTAGTCATTGCTTCTTAATGCTTTCATAGGTTTAACACCAACACACCTGGTGTCTATAAGGTGCCGTTCTTGTAGGTGACAAGGAGAGCTGTACCTAGAAGTGTAGAAACATAGAGAAGCTACTATACAGTGTGCCCTTTCACAACACCTATGGTGAGTCCCTATTTTTTGTATATTCCATTAAAGCCTCCCTGTTAAGTTTCCTATAGCCTGGTCCTTCTGCCAGTTTGAAGTGTACGTATGTGTTTGTCTAGCTTCAAGTGTGAGTGTGAGTAGGTTGAATCATTTGGTGCATCACCTCTTTTAGAGTAGTTTTGTTTTCCTGTAATCCTTCTCCCTTTTCACCCCCCCATTATATATCTATATACCTATATTAGCACTTATTGGAACAACTCAAATGCATCAAAGAGAGCTAGCCCTTACCTAGAGACTCTCCCCTCTAGCTTCACTAGTCCCATAGGTGAGAGGGGAGTTTCCATTTTGATGTGTGGAAGGTAGGAGCTCAACCTCCTACCCCAAGTGCAATCCACTGTGTCAACAATTTTGGGCACACCTGGAGGGACTCAATTTTACACTCAGTAAAGTTTTAGGATTGATACTGGTCCTGTTACAGTAAATCAACTATTTTTAGCATCTGGAAACTCCACTGGTAAGAACTTCATTTTATAATCAAAGACCAATCTGACTTCCTATGCCTAAAGTTACCACATGGTCTGCTTCTAAGGGTGTTCCTTTTGACTTCATTGAGTTGCCTTTGAACTCAGTAAAAAGATTGAGGTTTGAGAGGACCCATCCTTATTCATCAAATCACCTTCCCAAACCTATTTTAAAGAACACATACGTAACAAGGCCACAGTTACATCCCATCATAGCTATGGCACTTCCCTTTGTGACTTTTTATCGTCGGAGTCCATTGAATCTCTAACATTATGACCCAATTCTAGGAGCAGCCCTCAAAAGTGTGCCTTCTTATGATGGAGAGGGGCCCATCACAGTCATCGAACACATCAAAAATATTGCTAACCTCTACAATATTCACAATGTCACTGAGGAAAATATTGCAATCAGATTACTGGCATTGTCTCTCAAGGGCAAAGCTCTTGACTAGCATGGGACTTTGACTATAAATTCAATTAGTTCTTGGAATGAATTGGGCACTCAATTGACATACCATTTTGGAAAAAAGAGCGACCACCTCTCACTTGCTGAGCAATTGACTACCATGAAAAGAGCCCCACATGAATACATGCAAGAGTTCAACACTTAGTTTCAGAAGACATGGGATAGAATCGTCATTATGGTAAAACCTACTCCTAGCTATGCTTTCCTATATTACTTAAGAACATTGAATAGTGATATCACTTTTATGATACAATCCATGGGAGGACATGTGCTACCTACCACCTATGACATAGCTAAAGTAGCTAAAAATTGCTTAGTATAGGCTGGGAAGATAGCTCTTAGACCCCATATGCCACTTTTCCCCAAAATGCTACCTCTAATTCAAATTACTACTCCCACATTAGCTCTTCTACCTAGCATAGAGAAACCAACTGCTACTCCATCCAATGAGTTTCATGAAGTTAAGAGTCTATTGCAAAGTATGTCAAATGAACTTATGGCTCTTAAAAGGTAGCAAGCTCAAAGCACCGACCAAACCAAGGATACTAGCATTATGGTCAAGCTCCTAGACCCCCTTTCCAAAATTACAATCCAGGATAGGGTTAGCTTACTCAGATTAGACCCTTTCAAGGCTACAACCTAGGTGCCTCTTCATCATCTAAGGTCATGGTACCCGTTCAAAACAATTTGGTGCAGGAATAACCAAGTTGTTCAACCATGGGATATGGTCAAGAGTAGGCTATTTATACAAATGAAATGATGGGTTATTACCCAAATGTATAAGACAATCAGGTAGCCACCCATTCCCAAGTCTTTGAGGTTCCAATGAAACCCAGCACGAGTAGCATTCAGGCTTAGCCTGACTCTACCCTCATGAATCATCTGGAAGGAGAATTTTATTCAATCAATTATGTAGGTGCTATAGATAATCAAGCTGACTGTGTTGCAGCCAACACAAGATTCAAAAGGAGAGCAATGGAAGAAACTCAGGCTACTTCCCAAATGTTAGCAACACCTTCTTCATCACATGCAAATCAAAAAGTCCCAAGTTTTAGACCATCAGTTGCACCTTCAGCTCCTCAGCCTATGCCTCAGGCTGTAAATAATTCCAAAGAAATTTTGAAGGAAGGCAACCCTTGAGTTAATGTGGCTGACCAGATGAAGAAGCTACACATGAACATCTCCTTGTGGGATTCACTGTCAATACTTGGGCAAAAGGACATGCTGCAAAAGGAATTGCATGAGCTAGATGAACAAGCTATCCCAACAAAAGCTAATAACATTTTTAATGATGAATGGACAGCCTTCCACCTCAGGTCAGACCTAGAAGGAAGAAAAGGTTCCTCTTTTTTATGTGTCCTTTGTCATAGGAGATTTCTTAGTGCATAATTGCATCATTGCTAGTGGAGCAAGCACCTCGATGATGCCCAAATGCATAGCCGACAAGCTAGGCTTAAAATATGAAGAAATGACCAAGGGAGTCCTACAGCTGGATGGAATCCCAATAAAGACAATTGGGGTGGTAAGAGGTTTGAGCTTGATGCTACATGCTTGCCTGACTTTCTCAGTTCTTTATGATGTGGTAGTGGTAGATGTCCCTCCTTACTTTGCCATCTGCTTATCCAGGGATTTTACATCCAAGATAGGTGGCTACTGAGTAGCAAATTGGTCTTATCTAAATTTTAAAACCAAGTATGGGACTATAGTCAAGATTGAATATGAACCACTCCACAGAGATCATCTAGAACCTTACTTGCTCAAGGAAGTAAATGTCAGCTATGCCATCATTGACCAGGAAGAGTTACAAGTAGACCAGTCTCCATCCTCTGCCCTTGAAGGAGTTGAAGACCTACTCTTAGATGAATGGGGAAGTGACAACTTTGAGCATGATCCTTACAAATTCATAGAGGAGGTAGGCCTTGTAATTTATTACATGCATGAAGAGGTAATTTTGTACCAAATTTGATGAAAGCTAGCCAAAAAAGCTCAGGTCTATGGCAGCTATTCTTTGATGGTTCAAAAAATAAGTTGGGAGCTGGTGGTGGAGCGGTGTTGGTCTCTCCTTCAAAAGAGAGGTATTTTTTAGCCTTCTAGTTCCAATTTTCCTACACATGCAATGTTGTGGAATATGAATCCCCCATCCATAGTTTGGAGTGGGTGAGGAAAAGAGGAATCAAAGAGCTGCAAGTGTTTGGTGATAGTGAGCTGATTGTCAACTAGGTAAGAGGCTAGAATTTGATGAAGAATTCTCTACTGAAGTCCTACAAACATAGGGTATGGGACTTAGTGGAAAGTTTCTTCACTTTCAATATTGCCTCCATTCTTAGAGAATGGAATAAGCAAGCAGATAGGCTGGCAGCAGTTGGTGCCCAATTTGATATTCCTCAGGAAATAGGATGAGACCACAACTCACGTCACTTGAAAGTAGTGATCTGGCCTTCTGTACCTGACAACATCACCAACTGGTAGGTTTTTAGTAGTGATCAAAAAATAGCACTGTTCTTGTAAGGAGAAGCAAAATTCATTGCCAAAAACTAGGCAAAGCTATAACAACAATATGGCAGCCAAATTGTTCAGCTGAAGAACAATAAGCTCCCTAAAGGTTTGGTCACTCTAGAGAGTATCTTCAATGGAGATGACCAATTGAGAAGTGATAGGGTGTGCATTGCAACAAAGGAGGAGCACCATGAAAAGGTGGAAATATTCAAGGACAAGCCGCTTGCACTTGGACAAGTGTGCACAAACCATGAAAGGTAGGCCTTCATCTTGTTGTGCCAAGAATTTGCCGATATCTTCACTTGGGAGTATAGTGATTTGAAGGGTTTTGACCCAAACTTGGCCCAACATACCATTGAGCTAGAAGAAGGTGCCAAGCCAATCAAGTAGAAGTAGAGGCCTGTCAACCCAATGATTGAACCTCTCATGCAGAAGTAACTCACCAAGTTGATTAAGTCCAAGATAATATTTCCAATCAAACACTCTTCTTGGCTGGCCAATCTTGTTCCTGTTTGGAAAAAGAATGGGGAGATCAGACTGTGTGTCAATTTTAGAGACCTGAATAGAGTCTATTTGAATGACCATTATCCTCTCCCAAGCATGGATCAGATCCTTTAGATGGTGACAGGCAATGAGTGTTTCTCCCTCCTAGATGGGTATTTAGGATACAACCAGATCTTGGTGTAAGACTGTGACCAGCACAAGACAACCTTCACAACCAAGTGGGGAACATTTGATTAAAGGAAAATGCCTTTCAGAATGTCTAATGTGGGTGTGAACTTCCAATGAGCTATGGACATGGCATTTCAAGGCTTGATAAATAAGACTGTGATGGTATATCTTGATGATGTGACAATTTTTTCCAAGGAAGCAAGCCAACACATGAAACACCTAAGGAAAATATTTGAGAGGTGTATAGAGTTTGGTATCTCTCTCAATCCTAAGAAATGAGTGTTCCTTGTCCATGAGGGGAAGCTCATTGGTCACATTATCTCTTTAGAGGGTTTGGCTATTGATCCAGAGAGAGTTTGCTCCATTTTGGAGCTGTCCTTACCTAAGCACAAGAAAGGCTTACAAAGCTTCTTCGGTAAGATAAATTTCATATGGATATTTATCCCAAATTTTATGGAGATGGTCAAGCCATTGACCTCTATGCTAAGGAAGGGTGAGGAGTTCACATGGATAGCACAAAGAAAATATAGTTTTGAAGAAATCAAGCAGGCCATAGCCCGGGCTCCTACTTTGTTCATCCTTGACTTCACCAAGGATTTTAACCTCTACACCTTCAGCAATGAAGAGGTAATCTCCATCATGCTTACCAAATCAAGTGATGATAACCTTGAACAACCAATTGCATTTTTTAGCTAAGGCCTAGAAGGTTTTGAAGTCAGATACACATATGTGGAAAAGCAAGTCTTGGCGGTCATACAGAGTCTGAAGAAATTCATACACATGCTGTCCAATAGCAGAATCCACCTCATGGTTCCACATCCTAGCATCAAAGATTTCTTGGTCAATCGAGACCTAAATGAGAAGAGAGTAGGGTGGATCACTAAGGTGATGGAATATGATGTAGATATCAAGATCACCAAATTAGTAAGAGGGAGAGGCCTGTGTGAACACCTCGCTGTAGACTTTAAGCAGCAAAAAGAGGACAGTCTGCTAATACTTGATGTAGCTATAGTAGAAGAACCAGCTATCATGAAGGATTGGACATCAGATGTGAGGCATTTCCTTCTCACTGGTGAGTGCCCACACTCACTTGACAAGACCAAGAGAAGGTATTTCAGACTCTAGTGTCTCCCTTATGCCCTGATTGATGGGGTGCTGTTTAGGAAGGATCTCTCAGGAGTCTTTTTAAGATGCTTGGACTCAAGTCAGGCTGACAGGGTGTGGTTTGAGTTCCATGATGGACCAGCTGGTAGTCATTTTGCTCTTAAGGCTATTATAGCAAGAATAATGAGAGCTTGCTATTTTTGGCCTACTCTTTTTAGGGACACCCATGCTTGGGTACGAAAGTGCCAGAAGTGTGCACTTTTTGATGGGAAGCAATGGTTGGCTGCTATGCCTTTATAGCCTATTTAGGTGGAACAACCATTCATGTAATGGGGCTTGGACTTCATAGGGATGATTAATCCTCCCTTTAGTGTTGGACACAAGTGGGTCCTGACCACCATGGATTATTTCACAAGATGGGTAGAGGCTGTTGCTCTGAAGGAGGCAAATGAAGGTGCAGTCCTAGATTTTTATGAGGACCTGGTGGCAAGGTTTGGGGTTCTAGCAACCATAATCTCAGATAATGCATTAGATTTTTTGGGAACTAAAACAAGTGAATGGGCACTGAGATATGGTATATATCTCATCACTTCATCCAATTACTACCCATAGGGGAATGGGCTGGCTGAGTCTACAAATAAGAACCTGCTCAAGATCATCAAGTAGACCATGGAGGAAAATTAGAGGACATGGCATGCCAAGTTTAAAATAGCCCTATGGGCAGATAGGGTCACCCCGAAGAGGGCAATTGGCAACTTGCCATACATGCTCATCTATGGAAGGGAAGTTAGGATCCCCATTTCACTCAAGTTGCCAGCCTTGGACCTCACTCGCCAGCTACAATTAGAAGAAGGAAATAGCATGGAGGTTAGGCTATGTGAGTTGATGGAACTCCAAGAGACAAGGGACCAAGCTATGGCTTCTATGACCAGCTACCAATAACAAATGAAGAGACACTTCGACAAGAAATCTTCATCAAAAGGTTTCTCTGAAGGAGACATTGTCTTGAAATGGGATGAAGACTGAGCTAAGCCTAGAAAGTATGCAAAGTTTAATGCCCTATGGAGTGGCCCATATGTAATCACTCAATGCAAGCAACATAATGCATTCCAACTCTCTAGATTGGATGGTGAAGAACTATATATCCCAATTAATGGGATACATCTTAAGCATTACCACTGAGCCCATTCTCCATCATGTATATATTTCCCTTACTTTTCTCCTATTTTCCCTAAGTTTTATCTGCACGTGTTAGTAATTTTCTTAGCTTTGTGTGCATTTTCATTTCATTTTGAGGTAAATCTTCGTGTTTGGTTCTAGAATTTATCAGAGCTATTGCTGATCTTTAAGTTACAATCTGACTCTATGCCCAATGGATTTTGAGGCAACTGGATTCTAAGCATAGCAGGCATGCTTCCCTTGGGAGTCACCAATTTATTGACCATTTTTTGGTTTAACAGGCCAAAAATCAGTCCCCTACTTCCTCTGCTATTCTAGGCCAATTCATTTTTGATTTTGCACATGTCTAGGAATTTTCTATGAACTCTATAGGTCTATTTCTACAGACTCTGTAAGTTTATTTCTATAGACTCTATAGGTCTATTTATATGGACTCTACAAGTCTATTTTTATGGACTCTATAGGTCCATTTCTATGGACTCAATAGGGCTTGGATTTTCTACGAACTTTGTAGGTGTAATCTTTTGGCAGATGAAGAACTAGTTAAGAGAGTGCAAGGTTTTACAAAGCTTCTTTGAACTCTTGTCTAAAGAAATTCATAAGGAAAGAAAGCTAAAATGGTTCAGAGACACTTTTGCTTAAGGTTGGAAGAGTGGTTCAGTGACATAATCTTTCTAAGAGTTAGCACCTTTGAACCGTTGAACTGGTTCAATGCCTTATTTCAAAGCCTTGGTTCAATTAGAAAGTTCAAAGCCTTGGTTCAATCAACAAGTTCAATGATTTGGTTAAGAGCTCAAGTTCATCATTTGGTTTAATTGCTTGGTTCATCACATGGTTCAACACCCTCGGTTCATTGGCAAGTTCATTGCTTCGGTTCAAAGCCTTGGTTCAATCAGCAAGTTCAAAGCCTTGGTTCAATCAACAAGTTCAATGCTTTGGTTCAAAGCTCAAGTTCATCACTTGGTTCAATCACTTAGTTCAATGCCTTGGTTCATTGTGGAAGGTTCAAAGGCTCAGTTTGATGAATGAGTGGTGTGCAGTGTTGAACCATTGAACCGTTGAACCATTCTTGGTTCAATCGGTTGGTTCAATGGTGTGGTTCAAGGGAGCATCCTAAAGCCAAAGGACAAGTGCCCTTACAGAGGGCAATTCTAGGTTCAAGAGCCCTTGTGGAGGGTAGGAAGCACTTCAAAGACAAAGAGCTGCAAAGGTAAAGTTTTTTTTCAGACTTAGCGTTGAAATGAATTTTTTCAAACTTTTTGTCTGAAGGAATTCCTTTGAACAAAAAGTCTGAAGGAATTCAGAGGAAGGCTGCCAGCATGAATAAAGGACCTGGGAAAGTCAAAGTGACCAATTCTTGTAGACTTTTTGTCTGCAAGAAAAAGCCCATAGAAAAAGCCCATAAGAAAGGCTGAAGAGACAAAAGGCCGCCAAAGGGCAAGTACCCTTATGGGGGGCTCTCGGCAGCCAAATGAAGGGCATCTCTCCAGAGCCAAAGGGACACTTCCCCTTCGGGAGGGTTTGAAACAAAGGAAAAGGCCAAAGCAAGAAAGTTGAAGGAAAAGTCCAAGTGATGATGGGTGTGTGGATGTCAAATTTAAGGCAGTGAAATAGCTATTGGTTTTTAAAATGCTTGCATGCCAACCATGGAAAGAGCCCAAGGAATGCAGTGACCCACCAAAACATCACCCTTGAGGGCTGAAGGAGTAGAAGGAGACAAAGCAGGGAAAAGACAAAGAGCCTAGAGAACAAAGAGAGAAAAGTGTCAAGTGTAGGAATAGGCAGATAGTCTAGGTGGCAAAGGGAGGCACCAATTCAAGAAGTTACTCCAACAAGTGATATAATGTCTACGGATTGATTATTAGGAGGTGCAAATGACTAATGGTGTGACCCATTTTTCTTCATTTTGCATTAATGAGTAGACAAGCCATGTAATCACCTTGAAGGAGAGGTCTTGCAAGTAGACAAATGGTGTGGCTCATAATTTCTCATATGATGCTTAAGCGGCTTGCTCTTCCCAAGGATTAGAGTGCACATGGGTCATTTGTAAAAAAGGGCACCAAAAGGTCTCCCTCCTTCCTCTAAATATTGTATACTTGTCATTTGGAAAAGGATCTTTCACATTTGTAAGGTGAAGCCCTGGCAAATTCTCACCTAAAATCAATAAACACATTTTTACCTATATTCTAGTTAGATATCTCTGTGTGTGTCTGAGTGTTAGTTCTATGTTTAATCATTGCTTCTTAATGCTTCCATAGGTTTAATACCAACACACCTAGTGTCTATAAGGTGCCATTCCTATAGGTGATAAGGAGAGCTATACCTGGAAATGCAAAAATAGAGAGAAGCTACTATACAGTGTGCCCTTTCACAACACCTATGGTGAGTCCCTATTTTTTGTGTATTCCATTAAAACCTCCCTATTAAGTTTCTTGTAGCCTGGTCCTTCTGCCAGTTTGAAGTGAATGTATGTGTTTATCTGGCTTCAAGTGTGAGTGTGAGTAGGTCGAATCATTTGGTGCATCACCTCTTTTAGAGTAGTTTTGTTTTCCTGTAATCCTTCTCCCATTTCACCCCCATTATATATCTATATACCTGGATTAGCACTTATTAGAACAACTCAGATGCATTGAAGGGAGCTAGCCCTTACCTAGAGACTCTCCCCCCCAGCTTCACCAATCCCACAGGTGAGAGGGGAGTTTCCATTTTGATGTGTGGAAGGCAGGAGCTCGGCCTCCTGCCCTGGGTGCAATCCACTGCATCAACAGTGATCATGAGCTTGATACAAGAAATCAACTTATAATTGAGTGGAGAATTTTGTAGACATAGATATGCATTCTTTAATAATAAACTGATCTACTACCAGCTACATGGATACTGGTTTAGGCCTCCTCTATTTTGATGTCTTGAGTTTCTAAGTGAGTAGTGAGTGTGCCTATGGTTTGGCATACTAGTACAATAAATTAAATTTAGGTGCATATAGAGATTTTGGATTTTCCTCAGTATTAACCTTCATCCACCTAATTTCTTGTAAAACATAGAGGGAGTCTGGTTTAGCTAGAATTATGTAAGGCTTATGCACTCTATTGAGAGGAATGATAATAACTTTATCACCTTGATGTGCCTTAAGCTGGTTGTGCACTGCATTGATAGTCATTTTTCCATCATACACCCATTTTTTTTGATTAACACAAGGTAGTGCATTACTATAGTCTTCATGTCTATGACCTCAAAGTCATCTCACAAAGACAAGTCTATGACTTTGATTTTGATGTCTTCTAATCTACCAATAGGCTTAAATTTTTTATAATCAGCTAAACTCAGAGTCATTGGGTTGTAGCTGAGAGCTGGTCATCCAATAACTTCCCATTTAGATCTAGGAATCATATTAAATGTGCTACCAAAATCAAAGATAGTATTCATGATAACCCCAATATCAATCTATGCATCAACATCCCAGGGTTTTTTCATCTTGACATACTAAACTAGTTTTTCTATATTTTGTTGACCATGCTACGTACATTATAAAAGATTATGTAGTAGATTTGTGATGTTCTATGATATGTCTTCATTACATAAAGTACTCAAAAGTTTTAGGAGATTTGTGAGCACAGTGACAACTCCATCTTGCCATATAATGCACACTATTTGTCCATACATTTATGCATCGATTACTATAGCATCACCATTAGTAGTTTCTTGATGTTGAATGTTCTTAAATAACTTCACAACTTCATGCATAAGATTTTTTTCTATAGCTGGATCTAGATATTTATCTCATTTAACTTTTCTAATGCCTTGATCTTGAGGCATCTCAAGTGGAGGTAGCCCTTTTTTTGCATGTTATTGTCATGTCATAGTATTTAGAAATGCATTTTATTTAGGCTCCACACTTACCATATTTACATTTTGGATAGATTTGTCCCTTCTCTACTTCTCTAAAATAGGACAATCTTTTGTGTCATACTAATCAAAGACTCTATAATATGCACAATATGACTGTCATTGTGGGTTCATCATCTAATTAAGTTAGGCATGATTGGATTACCCACATAGATAGTATTTTAGAGGAGGCCTTTGATATTTATTACTACTACCACCTTGGTATCCTCCTCTATTAGAATAATATCCCCTTGATATCCTCTTTATTACTACACAAAGTTCTAATGTTGGTACTATTTATTGTTTTCTCCCATGTTTAATTTTTTTTTGTGTGGCTAAAGGGTTTAATTAATTTATTATTTTTGCATTATGGGTGATCTCCAAGGTGCTGCATACTGATACTAAGGGGATAGAGGTATCTAACTTGGTGAATAAGGAATCCATCTAGCTAGACCATGCAGTTGATATTATGGTAAACTCAGAATCCATTATGGACCTATTTAAGTTGCACAAATATTATCAGTTTCTAGGCCTAGGCTTGCATGCTTTGTTGAGGAGATTTGTTGTGTTGTAATGGAAAATACATTTTTGAATAAGCCTTCTTTAATCTCTAATAAAATAATATAATTATTCTCATCATGGTTAGTTGACTTGCATAAATTACAATATAGATTCTATGGATTTTTGATATATTACTGTAGAAGATGGTATTGTGTCATGACATTCCCTACTACTTGATAGAGTTCATAGATTTCTATCTTGACTTTAGGACAATCATTTTAGTGGTGTCCTTATTTTCTACACTTTATGCACCATATATTCAATTTATTCTTATCTAGCTCATGGTATTGCTCCATTCTTTTCATGAAATCCTATAGTGTGTTTTTAATTTTAGAATTATCAACAAGAGCTTCTCTACAATCCTCAATCTATTTTACACACAGTGCATCATCTATGGCATCTAATTTTGTCTCATATTAGGTTTACATAGTGGAAAACTAAATCTTATTTTGTAGTCCTTCAACAAACCATGTTGCTTTGTCTTTATTTATAAAATCAAATTATACCTTATTCATTACATAAAAAAATATGCAATCATAGTCATAGACTGACTCTCTAGACTTTTGCCTTATCTCCTTTAGGTCCTGTATTATTTGGCTAGTGCATTTCTTAATCTTCAATTCTATGTTGAGTCAATTCTAAATGTCTTTTAAAATTACTTATTGAAAATTTATTTTGTATATAAAATCCAATGCTCTCCCAGTTAGATCCCCTACTAATTTTCACTTTTGTAAATTTTCATCAGTGACACCCTTAACTTGCCATTTAATTTTACAAGTTAGCAGGTACTATTAAGGGTTTGTGGACCCATCATAGATGGATATGTTTAAGAATCCTCCTAAATGATTAAACATATTAACTAGTATGAATGTAGTATTCTACACAACTGATATTGGAGGTGTCTATGTTTTGAGTGATCTTATTTGCCTACTACTCTGTACACCAAAAGAATTATCATGCACACTTTTTTTGGTTGTGCTTCTTTCTTTTTATTATTCAAATTAAATTAATCCTATGTAATTCAAATCCTTCCTAATAGATGTTGTGTGAATTTTCATACCCCAATGATTTACTTGCTTTGAAAATGATCTTTACCAATTTTTATCCTCTTGATTGCTTGGTTGAAAAACTCTACTAGAATATAAAAGATTAGGCTACGGGGATGTGTACACTTCTGGTGAATATTTATTTCCAATGACTTCTTCCTTTACTATGCTTGAACTTGTAATTAACCTATGACTAAGTTTTGTTTATTTACGTAATTTTATTCTTATGAAAATACCCTTTCTTGTATCTACCCACTACTTCTATCTTCTATCTGTTCTACTCGTAAACCACTCTCATCTTGCTCTTCACACATCTCATCTTCATCTTGTTCTTCATCCTCTCATTTTATTTACCAGTATCCATCATCATACTATTTATTAATCCTTCACTCATCATCTCGATCATTAAATCTATGTACACATTCATAATCTACTCTACTATTACTTCTACTTCTACTCATAACTACTTGGGTATTCTTCTATTTATTCCATTTTTTCTGTTGTCATAGTTCCCATTCTGAATCTAGAGTTTCATTCTAACTCTTATTTCCTCTTGTCTCCATTATGGATTCGGGTTCAATATATAATTACTCATCTATCCATCATTCATCATCATGTACACACATCCCCATATCCTTAAAATAACTAATCCATATTGTCTAGAGTAGGCATAATTTCCTTATCCATAACCAACATCTTCAATAGGTTAGGTAGTCGCTACAATTTTTTTTTCTAATTCCTTAAAAAAATAGTCTTACACAACTTCAAATGCTATATATCTTTGCATTGTGAACTAGGTGATATATCCATCTATGGTGGTGGTAACCCAGTAGTCTATTGCTCACATCTAATCACTTTTTAGTTTCAACAACTGGTCTATCTTTTCTTCGATCTAGGTAATAGTTTATTTCATTGTAGAATTGAAGTCATAGTATTCCAGTCTTGTTAACCAATTAACTAGTAGTTTAGGCAAATCACACCAATTTTTTTGTATATTTCTCCATGGACATGTTCCTAAATAATTTCACTTGTGGTAAGACTAGTTCTTTTAGTTTCTTCTTCTGCAAAGTGCCATACTTTTTGTTCTAACCATGTTTCAATGTCTTGCTATTCCGATAACCATCTTAGCATAGTTTCCTCTGGAAGGAGTGTTTCCATGCTCACTAAACCATTGTTAGTATAGGTTCCTGATGTAACAGAACATGTTAAGGATGAGGATAGCTATGTTTTTTTATATTGTACAAGATGGTACAGAGAATTCATAATTAATAGAAGCATGATATAGATGAGTTATAGTGTGATAGTTAGGAACTAAGATTAATATGAAGTTTTCTTAAGATTTGAAGAGCATTTAGATTACCTTTGATAAGATTAAACCAAACATTAAACATGATAATGTAGACAAAAAATAACATAATAAATATGATAGGTACCCATAACTGGGAAATCTATATTGATCTCAATAAAGGTTCATCATCTTCTTCATATAAACATACATATTTATAGTCATTATAGTTCCTGACTATTCATATTATCCTTGTACATTGGTGCCAAATAGAGGAGACTGTTCATCTTATATCCCTTTACAATTCCTGGAGGATAAGACAAAATACATATAGCTGATAATTTCATACATAACACACAAATATTTGAAGAATATCCTGTGCAACTTTACTTATCTATTTTATTTTCCCAACAACCTCAAAGACCACTCTATTAGTGAGTGCTATCTACATAACCAATACTTTGAAAAGGGCCTTAGACATATGTAGTTCTCCCTTATGTGTGGGAATATGTGTTAACAATGATGTAATATGCTATATGTGAGTGCATGTAGTGAATAGATTGAAGCTTGATAAATAATACTCATGGGATACTTTTTGAATGTTTTAGATCTGTAATAATATTTATCTTATGATTGAAATTGAAATAGGTTAGAATAAGTTGGTTTTAAATACTTGAGAGGTGTTTTTTCTTGGTAAGTGTTTGGTGTGTGCTTGAATAGTAATTGTTAATAATGAATGGTCTTTGAATTGTATTTATACAACACATTTTGAAAGTAATATCATGGAAGGTTAATTAAGACAAATAAATGACCCATGTATATATCAAAAGATTTGTAAATTTGAGTGTTAATAAGGTAAAGACACTAGCATTGAAACTAGGACCCTGGCATTGATGCTAGTGTCTATAAGAATATAGATTTTTTGAATCTCTCTAATTGATGTGAAGGATATATATCATGTTTTAAGAATACTATGGGTTATAAATGATCTAGGTAATCATAATATTAGGGTTGAACCATAAGATAAGCATTTAGTCATAGTGAGATGGTGAACACGAGACTTGCAACATCAAAAAAAAAAATAACTAAAGGGTAGAGCTTAAAGTGATATTTATCAAGTGTGAAAGATTAGTTTATCATGTAAAATATAGATTTGAGTATCTATATTCCCCCCCTCAATCTAGTAATGTATAAGGATGAAATTACTATTTTAAAGGAAATATGATCTGAATTGAGCCCTATTTGAATTTGTTGTATGTGTATGACTTGAAACTAATAATATGTTCTAGGTGAAATTAATGCATATAATCTAAAAATGAATAATTGAAATTTATTAAAAGAAAATATAGAAAGGAAGGAGTAAACCTATGTGTCTATGAAACCATATTTCCCCTTGGTAAGTTTTTTGGTAATGATAATTCCTAGCTGAAGCATTGGAGAGAGCTTCATAACTAAACCTTGGAGATGTGAAGAGGGGAATTAGAGAGTGATCATTCCCTGAATTTGGTGTAAGGATGAGATGTACAACCCACATGTAGACATTAATCTATCCAATCTAGTGAATCTTTCTCAAGTCAAATATTATAACCATATCAACCCAGAATAACAAAAGTTATTTCAAGTCTATTAATGGTGTTTAATATTGATCACACTACTCAAAGGGTCACACTCCTATAGTAGCTAAAAACTTAATAGATGCTTATTGGTAAGGTTTTTGCATTAAAATTAGTATGTTTTGAATAATGTATATATAATTTGGTGCATTTGCATAGAATATGCACCTCAAATGTGCCTCAAGTTGAAATAGCTATCAAAATGTAACATCTGATTTGTAAACTATGTATAATGTGTCAAAAATTAAAAAAAAATCTATCCCAAGTCTGTGACAAATGTATAATATTATATTAAAATTTTATATTTAAATCATTTACACTATATCAAATTCAAGGCAATTTTACCAACTATATGTATATTGACTCATGTCTCTATGACACAACCCCACTAATATGCACCCATTTTGAGGTGAGGGAAAGGAAAAGTGATTGTCATATTATCTCAAAAGGATAATATAACCATGTTATATTTGTATCAATCATGTATAATAATCATATAATAGTATCCTATCTAAGTAGATGTATCGATGAAACTCATAATATCAAATCACAACAAGCACTAAGATGCATGATATGGATCATGGAAATGTATATAAGTAACAAGCTTATAAAAAAATCAAGAAAACATATAATATCACTAAATTTCATGTAAAATGGTTCTAAGGAGACTATAAATAAGGGGCATGTTTAAATTCCACACACTCAAGGGGAGTACATGTTTAAATGTTCACACACCAAAGAAACAATCAACACTCAGGGAAACGGGTCTAATAAATAAGGATTGTGTTGAAATGTTCCAATAAAAAAAGGAATAAAATAATAAATACACTCAATTCAGCTATGTGATAATATGAAATATAAGTGAATATAGGCAAACAGTATAAACATGTCATAATAGTCCCCTGCATACATGTGTTAGTAAAATGTCTTGTAAAATGTCATATTAAGTACATTGTGTAAGATAGTACCATGAATATAAGCATGTTTAAGTGTTAGTAAATAAGACCAACATGATAATGTAAAATTATCATAAAATAATAGAACTTATATCAATCATGATCAATAAAAGCAATATATGCCAACGTAGTGTGTCATGCAGGAAGAGGAAAGGTCCAACATTTGCATGTTCATGTATAATAGATCTAATGTTTGCCTATATCACACTCAAGTACATGTGAAACATATGTGTGCATATAAATTATATGTTATATACTAAAATAAATTACAAAACATATGCAAAAGATAGTAAACATGTGAAATTCTATTTTTTTGTATTTTTGTTTTATCTAAATGTTTTTGTATTTTCTTGATTATTTGATTTTTTTGAATTTTTTGAATTTTAAATATTTTTGAAAGTTTGGAGAAATAAATGGTTATCCAATTATCCCATATAACTAATGCTCATAGGGTGATCTAGAATGATAACACATTAGAAAAAATTGGTCATGCTACTAAGGATCATGTATATATGTCAAATCTAGAGTTGGAGAATCTATAATACTAGGTAAATACCTCATAGGAAATTATGGTCACAAAGAAATAATATTAATTTTAATGGTTTTTGGAACCCATTTTTTAATGCTTGGTGATGTTTGAAGTGCAATGGTAACTTTGGGTCTTTTTACCCTCTTTGAAATATGTTGATTTGCTCTTAATAATGGGATAGGTTGTGGAGGTGTAAATGAGGATTTTGAAGATTCCACTGTGTATCTATGATGAAACAAACTCCTAAGTATTAGTCACCTTGGAAATGGGATTACCTTTTGATTACCCTTTCATGCATGATTAACCTTAGTAGGTTGTATGATTAGTTATCTCAGAATAAACTTCTCTTGTTGTGGTGGATGTTCATATGGAATTATTGCAATTATATTTACCATATTGGCATGAATATACTTAATTATATCCATGTAATATGGAAGGTAATGTTTATATATTATGATTCCAAAGTCATCCCAATAACATATCAAATATTCCCATATGTGGGATAGATAAAAATGTTGTGGTCACATGTGATGGACCCACCTATAAAGGTAAATTAATCTCACCTAAAACTTGTTGTGCTTTCCCATCGAATGATTTTACCATCTTGGTTGAAGGGTATAAATCATCATGTGTATATTCCAAATATGTGAGTAATGTCATGGTAGATACATTATAACTAAAACCATTATCAACCATAACATTATGTATAAGCTAAGTATGAATATGTGCTCTAATAAATAGTGAATGAATATATAATCATTTATCCATAATATCACCATCATCAAATGAAATAGCCTAGGCATTTGAACTATTGTAGGTATCTCTCATGTAACTGTGAAAATGATCCCAAATAATGGGAACCAATATATGGTGGAGGAGGACGTGAATGCCATTTTCACTTATGGTGCTTCTTTAGAATGATCTTGCAATAATTCTTGGATATATTCTAATTTTAATAATCATTAGGTTTTCACCCTAAATCCTTTGGAGGATAATCAAAAGTAATATGTTCTCTATTAATAAGATCTTGTATCTTATACTTCAACTTATAAAGTCAGTTTGTAAAATGCCTAGCACATTGGTAGTGGTCATAATAAGTGTTTACTTCATATCCTTTTGGTGGAGGTCAACTCATATCAACCACCATATGAGGAGGGAGAGATATGATATGACACTCCATTAGATTTTGAAGGAGTGAATTTGGAGACTCAGGTAATCATGTAAATGGTCTCTTAGGTGCATTGGAATAGATGAGATGATTAGGTTGTTGTGACTATTTTAATTGTTATTATTTCTTCCTTTTTAGCCTTGGTATGTTTAATATTATAAATTGGCTTGATATGAAATTTGGTATTATATTTATATTTGATGTGTTTCCTACAAAATTAAGCTTGTTCAATGCCATAAGTTTCATTTCTCAGTCTTGAATAATATGGCCTAAGTAATCAAAATATTTAAACTTATTAAATAAAATAGACTCATGTAATAGGGAAAGAAAACTTTTCATAAAGATATCTTGAAGTTATTTATCTACCATTGGATTTTTTATTTTGGCCAACATTATTTTTTACCTCAAAACATATTTATTTATGGGCTCTTTCGTTCCTTACTTGATCTTTACAATTTGTGCATATGATATATTTTCAATAATGTTTATAGAAAAATGTGCTATAAATTAATCTAGTAGGGGATTGAATATGCTTAATGATTATATTGATAGATCATAGAACCATCTTAAAGCATAGTATTTATAATTATTGGAGATAATTTGGTTAAAATTTTATCATTAGAAGCATAATCAAGGCATGTTGCATATAAATATCAGAGATGTTTAAGATCACCCTTATCATCATAAAGTGTGAACTTGGGTGTAAAAAATTAGTTTCCAAAGGGTACAAAGATATCTCATATGAAAGATGATTATCTAATACATCTTGTGAATCAATAACATGAGTTGATTTAAAAGTGGTTTTCTCAATGTTGGTGATTTAATTTTTAAGGACTTAATAGATGCCAGTCCTAGATCATTAAAGGACTAAGTAAAAAGGGTAAATATAAATATACATTAAAAATAACTAATTTAATTGGATTACCTAAAATAAAGTGTGTAAGGAGAATATTGACTTATCTAGAGTAAAACTTGTGTCATTAGATGGTAGTGCTACTAAAATAAGTTAGTAAGATAACTTGGACCCATTTCATTTATAAAACTAAAGATTTTGATGCTTTAGGATATTTTCATGATTAGAAGGATAGTAGCACACTATGATAGTGTCCAAATAACCATGGTAGTTTCATTTTATGGAAAAGGGTCCTGAGACTTCTAGATACACTATGCGGGAGCTTTAGGGTTCTATAGGTGTGCTCAATAGCTTCTGATCATCCTTTTGTGTCATTATTTTTCCATTCTTCCTTTAAAACCCTAATGAATACCTAAACACAAAAAATAATAATGGAATCAAATGTAAAATTAAGGGGTAAGGTGTGTTGTGGTTTATTACAATCACATGATGTAAAATCCCTACTATTTTGACTACTACCTACATTAACTCCAATGATAGTGGTCTCAGATCACATGTAGTTATCCCTTAGGGAATGCACATAATAAACATGCACAATATTTTGTAATGAATTTTTATTAGGCCCTTATTTGATTAGTCATGTATATCTATGTGTGATGGTAAATAATATGCAAGTTGTAAGCAATACTATTGACTATTTTTTATGTAATTATGTGCCAAAGTAGTAAGTGCTAGATGTAGAATGTATTGCGAGGCTCTTTAATATAATGAAATTTAATGTGAATACAAAATGATTTTTCATGGTATGACAAGGTGATAATAAATATAAAATCATAATAAAATATCCAAAGGAGGGATAAGGACCCAACACACACTAAAAATGTGACTATTAGACAATAGTGTAGTGGTGGACACTAACACATTGCACTACTATCTAGGGTCATGCTATTGTCTTGTAGGCAAGTAAACAGGTAAAATATTTGAGAAATAGGCCAAGGGCCCTTATGAATATGATTTTCATGACATAAAACCACTAGAGGTGCAACAAGTAGGGAAAATAAGTCATAATAAAGGCTAAAAGATCAAAATGACCATGCAAATAACATCTTCATTCATTATTAAGAACTTCCTATGAAAAAGATATAAAAAACATAATACTTGTGTTGAATGAGAAAATTAGGGTGTGTACATATGAAATAATTTTATTATAATAATGTAATGGAAATGAAATTAATAGAGTAACATTAAAGGAAAATGTGTACCTATACTTACTTATGTGGATGTATTATAGATCTGGCCCACTTCTTGGCCAGAGAAGTGGACATGCATTTGGAATGTTGGATGTCAAGAGGAAATCCATAATGTGGGTGTCCATTTTACTAAATTTGAGTAACCATATGGATCATGAGAAACAAATCCCTTTTTGTCCCCAATCTGATATGTAACTATGTCTGAGAAGTAATTTGTAACTATGGAAAAACAAGCTCTGCTTACCCCCATTATGACATGTAACTGAGTCTGAGGAGTAATCTATGAATGTGGAAGAATAGTCCCTGATTTCCCCCACTTTGATATGTAATTGAGTTCAAGAAGTGATCATTGAATGTGGAGGAAAAATCCTTGATTTCCCCCACTTTTATATGTAATTGAGTTCAAAAGTAATCTTTGAATGTGGATGAATAATACCTTATTTCCACCACTTTGATATCTAATTGAGTTTGAGAAGTAATTTACATATGTGGAGGAATAAACCTTGCTTTCCCCTACTTTGATATGTAACTAAGTCTAAGAAGTAGATGTGTTCAGAGGTCAAAACTATGGCTTAACCTATATCCTACACAAACTTGTGTGATCTAGGTCTGGTGTGAAACTATGGATCAAACACTACCGATGACCATATGATATAATATGGTGAAATCTTGGTGACATCCTGGTGATAACCTGAATGTAATCTAGAAATATGTGCATAGATAATGGTATTTTTCCATTATATACATATATAAATATATATAACTTGGTGAAATACTATGGGATCGAGAATATGTTCCCTACATCATGCCCCCAAACCTAATATCTAAGTAATATAGTTGTGTATCCTATGCATAAGGTTGTATGTATATATAAGAATTATGTACCATATATGTGCCCCCATAGTCATAATCTTAGTCTATAACTATGTAAAAATCCCATGTAAAATCTAAAAATCTGAACCAATTTCATAGAACATTGGAAATCTGATCAATCTATGTATCTGAATATCTAAATCAATTTGGGTATGCAAATATCTAAGCCTATATATGTATTTGAGCCTAAGCATGTGTCTAAGTCACTAAATCAAGAAATTTGAGTCAACTATGTATCTATATGTATGAGCTACTAATTAAATCTACATGTTTAAATATCTAAGTTAATCTATGCATTTGATCCTAACTGTGTCTGAGTCACTAGATTGGGAAATCTAAGTCAACTACATTAGTGTGAATAGTGCATATATGGCCCCTTTTGGTGAGAGATCTAAGACTAGAGTAAGGGTATCAAGCCAAAATTTATATTAATAGGCCTATTAGTGATAGTTAGTGTTAATAATAAAATTTCAAGATTGATATTTTGGTGATTGTAGAGGAATCATTTGTAAATTGGAACTAAGATAACCCTATGGTCTATAGTGGGTTTACTAAGGAAATATGAGTTTATTATTTTTAGAGTCAAATAAAGTAGGATATAAGTGAAAATGGTATGGTGTAAGGGATATCTTTATTGAGTCCTACACATAAGAAATGGATTGTAAATTAGAGATATGGTTCTTGAGATATCATGATTAGAAGATTTGGGTAATAGTTGGAGAAATTTGTGCACAGGGTCAACTTTAAGTGAGTGGAATTTTTAAAACATGGTTTAAATAGGCTGGTTCATTATTTTCAAAAATAATTTAAACCTTTTGATTTTGAGAGAGTTGTTGCTATGAGTCCAAAAACATGTTGAAGAGATGAGGAGAGAATGTGACCCATTACAAGGAGGTGGAGGTGCTCATCTAGGTGGACGAAGAGGTCACTTTGGTAAGGATCACCTCATTTTCCATGTTTGGATTTTTTATTAAGATTTATATCATTTTTAGCATTATTAAGATAGATTAGGTCCCTTTTTAAGAGGATCATGGTAGTATCCCAAAGACAACACTAGTTTCTAAGGTTGTTACATTACCATCTAAAGATGCACTAATGTCTAAAACTAGTGTCTTGTCTATAACACTAAAGTCTTGTGGATTGAATATTAGAATTATTGATTCTAAATTGTATTTAATAATTGTTTTATCATTTATATTTATCATTTTGAGATGTTAATGTCTGATTCTATGTATTTTTTAGGTAAATGTGCATATGAGGGAGTTCCATAGTGGTTAGATTATGAAGTAATCATGTGGGCTACCCATGACAGATGATGATAGAGTAATTATGGATAGGGCTCATTTGGGTTATGTAGCATCACTTACATTGATGCCCTAATATTTACATATGATGAATGCATTATATGAGTGGTGGAATGTTGATACATATACTTTTTAGCTACCCATCAAGGAGATTATTATTACCTTAGAGGATGTGTATATGATACTAAGATTACCCATTACTAGTCAGTGGGTTGTATTTCAGGAAGTAGATAGAGATATAGCTATAGACTAGGCATCAAGGTACTTTGTGACTATACCTACAAGGACCCATTTTCAAGGGATTAATAGTGATATACTGTTATCTATGATTGTTAAAACCAATGTCCCATGGTTTTTGAGGTTTTTGGTAGTATTACTAGCTTCATTTATTGTTGTGGATGGTAGTAGGGTATCCATTTCATTCAAGATTCATGGAATTATGTAGGGCATAGAGGAACATGGGACCATTTACTCATGGGGTTTAACTATGCTATCCCACTTGTATTGAGATTTATACTATTTTACTTAGAATTCATGTGGTGGTGGGATTAAATCCTTGACATTGTTGCATTATTGGGCATATGAACACATTGTAGTTGCTAGTCCTGAGGGGTTTTTGCATGTAGATTGGGCACACCCATAGGTATTTATAGACAGATTGATTGACATAGCTTTTGTGTGATCAAAGAACACAATGCATTATCAATGGGTATTAGATTGGGTGACACCTAAAGACATTATTTAGAGACCCTATAGGGGATTTTAGAGATGGCTCAAGGCTGGGATGTGGTTGAGACAAATTTAAGTGAGCTACTAGTTGCATGATTGATGGAACACAATTTTGGAGAGGTTTTAATATGAGTGTGTGACATGGAATTTTAGTGCAATATAATATGTTCTTCCTACACCATAGGTATGGATGAGGAGTAGTTAGACCCCAATGAGGATAGGTAGTAGGCCAAGATCCACAACAATTGAGTTGGTTCTTATTCTAGTGATAGAGCAAGAACTTATGATAGAGATATCAATGTAGATGATGTGGGGGTTACTGATGCATTTTTTTTATTATGTGGATGACATAAATGGATACCACTATTTCTAAGGGATGGAGATATTATTAAGCGTGTACTAAATACAATGACCATTAGGGAAATTGAGGGTATGTTATCATTTATATATTTTTGGATGTTTTATTTGTTTATTATTGACTTGCTAGTTTGTTTAATTTTGTCTAATGTATTGTGTTAATGTTTTTAAGTGTAGGAGTTAATGATTATGGGGTGGGGGAAATCATTGAGGCTACTTTATGAAAGCCTACATGACACATCCTTGATGATGTCAAGGATGATGGGTTAGTAGACATGGATATAGGAGTTTCAAGTGTTCATGTCCACTTATTTGATCGAGTAGACATTACAACTTTAGAATATAGGCAAGAAACTAAAGATAAAGATGAGGCCCATGTTAAGTTATAGAGGCAAGCTATGCCCCCACCTGATGGTTTAGGTTGGGTAGGTGCTAGGATTATGGATGACTATATTGATCTACATTCAAAACATGCAAAGCTTGTAGATGAGGTAGCAATGTTATGAGAGATGGAGTGTAGTCATTATCTAGATCTTAGTCTAGATCTAGAGGGTATGTGGGAGCATCTAACTCTAGTGTGTATGAATTTGAGAGTGAGGGTGATGAGGCTAGTCTTGGTGACTAAGCTTAGATTATTGAGTGACTATATATCATTGTATTTAACTTATTTTTGAGTTATATATGGACTTAGTGTTATATGGATATCATGTTACTTATCATTTTGATCTATTTGATTATGTACATGAGTAAATGTTTGATTATATTCATTATTTATGTATTGATATGGAATTATGTTCTTTGACTAGATACTGGTAATTAATTTTGATTATATCGATATGTTTGAGTATATATGTATATTAGACTAGGAGTGTTAGTTGTTAATATCAATGACATATGAATTTCTCACTATAGGTATGTATGGATCATGTGACTACAACATGTACTATATGAACCTCGATGGCATAATAAACAAGTGACCATAATACTCATACTATGTAGGTGTAGAATGAGACTCTAAGGCTGATACTACTCATGGTATATTACTGATAAATAGATGTGTAAACTCTATAAGAAATAATTTTATTAGATATCATACTAAAA
Source organism: Torreya grandis (assembly GCA_037957365.1). Lineage (NCBI taxonomy): Eukaryota > Viridiplantae > Streptophyta > Pinopsida > Cupressales > Taxaceae > Torreya > Torreya grandis. The sequence goes on from JARHVA010001809.1 coordinate 1,220,360, forward strand.
TCTATTTTGATTTTTGTGATCTTTGAAAAATATATTAATTAGTTATTGTATTGAGACTATGTTCTGATTTCTATGATCTCTAACAAATATCTTAATTGGTTGTTGTACTGAGACTAGTGGTTGATTTTATTTCCATTTTTTTACCATGCTACTACAAGTAGGTTGATTTATATGAATTGGTTTCCATCTCTATTGAATCCATGGTACATGAGATCTCACATAAGTAGGTGTCTTAGAAACCACATGGTTCATATGATGAATAACCAATGGATCATTTAGAGGAACATCTTGGGATAACTCACTCATAGAGGCATGTGATCTAGGAGAGTATGGAGAATGAGATATCGATTCCCCATGCATGAATTATATAATGCCTCTATCAACATATGAGTTAATATAATTTATGAATGCACAATAACTATTGTTCTAATGCCCATTAATTTGATGATTATTTTAATATATTTATTTTTTATTTTATGAAACCGATTTGATAGATGGTGATTACTAGGAAGAAGTGTGATCATCCCCCTATCTAATAATGTAAATAAGATGACATAGTGCCTATCTCTATTTAAAAACTATATAGACCCTCTACTAGTGTCCTATGCTCTACTCACTATGGGAGATGTTCTGTGAAGTGGCTCTTTTCCTTTATTGAGTATATTGATTGGTTGTTTATATTCCACTTTTTCATTGATCATGGGTGGATTAGGTGCTTATACCATATTTGATGACTATGTCTATGAGAGTTAAAAATTTAAATCTGACTCTGAATATGTCTCAACTAGTCCCAACTTATTATTTAATGCCAAAGCTATGTAACATAGATGCTAGGATGATTTGAATTCCTCATATAAAAAATTATCTTTAAGAGGGAAAACAATGCCTCTAGAAAAAATGTATTATGTTTTTAAATCTGTCGGTTGGTATATCAACTGTTTCATACATGATTTGAACCATAAGATGTAATCATTTACTATTTATGACTTGCCCTAGTGTAGTGAAGGAAACCTCTCATATGTGATTTGAGGTCCTTTATTATGAATATAATGCATGATAAATACTTCTTATAACTCATTGTATGTATGTAGTAAACCACCAGGGAGTGAATGATGGCACCAAATTAAGGCCTCACCCTTTAAAGTCTATGGAAGTAATTGTAAGAGAATCAAAATGTGGGTGATATGTGCCATAACATTTTTATAAGCTTTGATGTGCAGGTATGTTTCTCCATGTCCATTGAACTTTGGTAATATTGGTATATAAAATTTTTTTTGGTAAATTTTTATTAAATATTCTACATAGGATAGAATTGGCATGAATGACATTATCATCAACCTAGGAGTAGTATGCTTTAATTTCTAAGGTGAGCTGGTGTACTTGTTGTAAATTACCCACATCATGCATCAAGGAGATTACCTATTGTGAAGGTATGTTAACATCATTAAGAGGTTTGTTTAGACCTTGAATATTATTATTAATCTTATCCATTGGCACACTACATCGAGGAACATTGGTAGAGATAGTGGGTTTGTTGTAGGGGTGCTATTTTGGACATGGTGTAAGGGAAATTGGCTATCACCATCATAGAGGTTAGTATGAGAAATGGGTTTCACTATGGTAAGGGGGGGTGGGGGATATTTAGTGGCATCTATTATATTGTTAATTGGTAAAGAAGCATCTCATGACAATGAAATAAAAGACACCTTTGTATCATTTAAATGTAAACCATATAAACTATGAAGATGAGTATACATTCACACACTTTTATTTGAAGACATATTATTACTTGAATTAAAATTTAATAAGCAATATATTTCAACATGAGAGATGGGTGAAGTACAGAATATTAGATTCAATATCTTCTTCAATAAAGTCATAGCAATCATTTTTATTCCAAGTTTCATCAAAATAAAAATTTAATTCACTTGTAGAGGTAAGAGTATAAGAACTATCATTTTCATGCTCAGAAAGAGGAGTATAAATATATTTTAGATTTTTACTACTATGCAATACATCATCATGTGTAGGTGAAATGTAATGTGTATCTTCACTAGTTGTGAGTGGAATGCACATGTTATTTTTATTTTCAATAATGGGGTCAAGTGTAGAATAAGTAACAATCATGTTTTCATTTAGCATATTATGACATGTACTAAGAGAGTTAGAGAGATTTGAATTATATATATTTTTCATGCAATCACTATGTTGAGCTTGAAATGTAAAAGAAGGTGAAAAAATAATATCATCTAGTTTAGTTTGTGAATCTATAAAGGGTGTAACATAATTTATACTTTATTTTTTGAATTGAATTGGAAAAGGTGAAGAAGATGCATCTAATTTGTCCTCATTGTCACATTCATTTTCATGCTAATAGTAATCATCATATCCATTATTATAAAAATAATCATCATCATTATAAATTAAATCATGCTGATGATCATATGCTATGTAAAAATTTGAAAATTGGTCCATTCATTTGTATAATTATGTGAAAAGTTTAGAAATTGATCAATTGGGTGAGGGCTAATAGGGTCCCAAGAAGTCATTTGAAACTTACCACAAAAGAGAATGCAAAAAATGAAAAATAGACAAATAATGGGGAGAAGATAATTTAATATAGATATATTTGAAAATATTCTATACATTCAATCCAAAGTATAGGAAAATTAAAAATTTATTTGAAACCCTAAGGGCTAATATTTGGATGTATAAGGACCTAGTATGTAGATCTAGGGTTTGAAGTGTTTTAAGACAATTAAAAATATATTAAATTAATGAAACCCTAATAGAGGGATGATATGGATAAGTTAGGATATGTAAAAATCAAGAAAAAAAAAGAATTTTATAAACCATATTTAAATACACAAAAATGGAGAATGAAAGCCTTAAGATGGAACTAGGGTTGTTAAGCAATATTCAAAGTAAGTCAAGGGCATGAAATAATTTAAATTTTAAGGACATAATAGATGCCAATCCTAGATCATTAAAGGGTTGAGTACAAAGGGTACATAAAAATATACACTTTAAATAGCTAATTAAATTAATTTACCTAAAATAATGTGTGTAAGGATAAGATTGACTTATTTGGAGTAAAACTTATGTCACTAGATGGTAATGAAGATGAAACAGGTTAGGAAGATAGCCTAGAACCTTTTTGTTTCTAAAATTAAATATTTTTATACTTTAATACATTAGTGTAGTTAGAATTATAGTAGCACACTACTCTAGTGTCCAAAACACCATAATAGTCTCCTTTTGTGGATAGGGGTCCTAAGACTTTTGGGGAGGTTCAAGGTTATGTAAGTGTGCTTAAGAGCTTCTGATCATCCTTTTAAGTCACTATTTTTTTTTCATCCTTTAAAAACCTAATAAATACCTACACACATGAAATAATAACATAATCAAATACAAAAAGAAGGGATAAGGTGGGTTGTGTGATATTATGATCACATGATGTAGAAACCCCTCTATTTTGATTGTTACCTACATCAACCCCAATGATAGGGGTCTCAGATCACATGTAGTTCTCCTTTAGGTAATGTGCATAATCAATGTGCATGGTGTGCTAGAATGAATTTTCCTATGCCCTTATTTAATCAAGTGTGCAGATCTTGGTGTGATACTAAGTAATATGTAAAGTACTGAGCTATACTATTGATTAATTTTATGTAATAATGTGCCAAAGTAGTAATTTATAGATGTAGAATGCCTTGTGAGGCTATTTATATAGAAGGAAATTTAATTTGAATGTAATATGATTGTTCATAGGTTAATAAGGTGAAAATAAAGATAAAATCATAAGAAGAAATCCAAAGGAAGGGTAAGGACCCAACACACATTAAAAATGTGATCATTGGACAATAACACTATAGTGGACACTAACATGGTGCTTTATTGTCTAGGGCTATGTTATTGTCTTGTAGGCAAAACATTGGGTAAAGACTATGAAAAATAGGCTAGGGACCCCTGTGATTGGGATTGGCATTAAATAATACCATTATAAGTGCAACAAGTGAGGAAAATAAGGCATAAAAATGCTTAAAAACCAAAATGACCATGCAAATAAGACCTTCATTCATTATTAATAACTTACTACGAAAGAGCTACAAAAGACATAATACTTGTATTGCTTGACCAAATTAGAATGTGTATAGTTGGTAACCTAAGTATTTAAATTTTGAATATGCTGTAAATGAATTCTTACAATAGACCCATTAGGACTGAGATTAGATATTTAGGAACTAAAAAAATGGGATGCAAACATCTATGTTGATATAGGCATTAAAATTGATAATTGAGTTGAATTATTAATTATTCCTATGGAGGATGTAGTAATAATTATTTGATCTTAGAGGAACAATGGTTTGAAAACATATCCCATGCCCCCACTAGATGTAGGATTAAATTTTGTGCTTAATGGAATGGACATTAAAAGTGATGTGTGATAGGCATATTTGGTAGCCCTAATATTTCTATCAATAGAGAGTAATGGCTATTCACTAACACCTTTGGATTCTTTATATTCTAATATAGTATTAAGGATCTTTTAATATCTTTAAGATTTTCTTGAATGCACTCTTGAAATAAATTAATAGATTTAAATTTATCTTGATATACTTTTTCATATTCATCATTTTCATGTGTTTCATATCATCATGATTAGATTCATTCTCTATAATAAAATTTTAGCATTTTTCTCATTATCATTATTGTCACTCTCATTATTAGTAGAAATTGACATGGTATTATCTTGAGACATTTTAATTGGTTGAAGAGGATGTTCAATATGTTCAATAGGAACCCCACCAATTCTAGGGCTACACATAAGTTTCATACAAATGATATAATAAATCTAAATAAATACAAGTAGAAACCTTAGAAGGCTAAAAACCCTAGGGTAAGCTAGGATTTACATGAGAAGACATAGAGGTTAGGTTCACCAAATACTTAACCCTTTTTAAAAATAAGGATAACATGAAATAGAAGCCTGATCAAGAAATGAGTAAGTTTTAGATTATGGTAAAAGTAGGTTTGAAGGGACCCCGAAACCCTGTAAAATAAAGAAAGATAAACCTAGAAATTAGTAAGTTACTATATAAATTAGTCCAATTATATGAATTTAAATTCTATTGATATTCTAATAATATATAATGAATCTAAAAATATAATAAATATAAAAAGTAAAAAATTAAAGTTCTGATAATAGTAAAGTGAATAAGAAATTATACTTATACTATACCTACCTATTAAATAATCCCAAGAGGTCCTCAAACATATTTAGTTCTCCTCTATGTTTGAAGAATGATGTAATATGATATATGTGAGTGCATGTAGTGATCTGTCTTGAAACTTGACAAACACTACTCAAGAATTGATTTTTCAATGCTTTAGACCTATAAGAATATTAATCCTATGACCAAAATTGAAATAGGGAATTGTTGTCATCAAATTGTGCACCCTAAGACACTATATGACACTACCTTAATTTTATGTAGCATTGAATCATCTCTAAAGTTTATGGGAACTTTTAAGAGAGATGAATCTCTAGGATTGAAAGGGCTAGCTCCTTGAATTCTTCTTTAAGTGCCTATCACCTAATCTAATGCTTGTTCATGAAAAGAGTTAAGAGTTTACATAAAATGAAAACTATACTAGAGAGGTGATACACCAAGATATATCCCATAGACTATCATGCTTATACTAAACAATAATGCTTTCTAAGGCCAATTCCATGCATTGAAAGATCCCAACATAGTGTTTCACTGTGAAGGTAGCATACTTGGGATAGTCAACAAGATACTTGACCTAGGGATAGATTGCACACCATAGAGATAATTTCATAATTTAAAGAGATAATAGTACATTCAACACACTTTACATGCCATGTTAACATCAAAACTATTACCCAAACATGAAGGATAAAGGGAGTAAGGATGATACTATCACTTAGTTCCACTATACATCACTCACACACTTAAACAAAATGATTAAAACTCAGAATTAGACTTGTATTAAATGTTTAAAAGCAAATGTTAATGTAATTTTAGTATTTATTCATCATACCAACTGTGGTCTCCTTTATAATGGCCAAAATGGCTCAATTTATAGAACTTTGAGGAAGAAAGAGAGATGAGAAGTTGAAGAGGCACAAGGGCATGTGTCACTAATGTGAATATCAGTTAAAAATGCATGAGAGAGAGGAATGTGATGATACATATCATTTTAGGAGTTAAAAATGTCATTTCCAATCATCTAAGGCTTGTAAATAGTTAAAAAACTCCTTTTCTATACATAGAAAACTACCCCTCATGATTGGCCTTACAAAACTATCCCAAATATACAATTGATAAATTTTGATGATGAATATAAGTAATAGGGGTTAAAAATAATCCCTCACATTAATTTTGGATTCTCTTGACCCTTTTTATCTTTCTAGCCATGCATGATCATACTTGGCAGTCTCAAAATAGACCTTTTCCCTACACCTCTTATACTTGTCACCTTTAATATATAAAATATTATAATATAATCCATAAAATAATAGGAATGCAATTTTTAAGTATTAATAATACCATTAGTTACAATAAATTATACTTAAAAGGCTCCCAAAATGAAGATTCATCATTTTTTCCAAGTCCTCTCTAGCTAGTTTACTAGACTAGCTAGAATGGGAGAATTATTAAGCATAATTAAGAGATTATAAAATTGATCCAATGACCATGAAGACTTATAAAAATTCCTAAAATTTCCTCAAAAAGTGATTTGGTCTCTTGGAAGTTCACCATGCCTACAAAACACCAAAAAATGGTCAAAATAAGCCCTATTTTACCCTATTTCGCATATGTTCATATAGAAAAATTGCAATGCGGGGTGCCTGGGAGAGTATTATACATTTTTTAAAATATTAATGGAATTTAAATTCCATATTCATTATTAATTTTCAATTTCTCCCTAGTCGAGTCCTTGAGAAGGGTTTACAAGGGTTTTGAAGTGATTTTCATTCTTAGCATTCATTCATAGCCATGGCACATTGGAATTATGAAAAATGTCACTTATGTCTCCTCAATAACCTCCTTAAAATTCCTTTATTTAATTAAGGTCCCATTCAAATCTTGGTGTAAGTTCTAAGCACTTAAAGTTGACATTCAAGCTCATTTTTTTACTTCTTGGTGGGGTCTATATGCTTCCTAAGCCAAAAATGGCTTGAAGATTTTATTTGAAAAAAAATGGGTGGAGAATCTCTTTATATACCATACAAACTTATTCCAACCATTATAGTGTATTTAAAAAATCTTGAAATGGGAATTGACCCCTGTTTAGTTTTTGGCCTAAACCATGCCAATAACTCTACCTACCTCTTTGAGCTCCTCTTGGCCCTCAAATGGTTTTATTTGAAATGTGATGGAATTAAAACACCAAAAATAACTATAAAAACAATTATTTATCACATGGAAATCATATATTAGGTTTAAAATGCATATGACCTCCAAATTGGCTTCTAGCCCTAAGGCTTTCATTCACACTTGACTATAACCCTTTTTGTGTAGGATACCTTGTTTGATATCAATAATTATAAAAAGGGGTATTAGGTTCCTCCATATGTCACATATCTATTTTAACCTTATGGACTAATCCAATTAGTCTTTGGTTTACCATTCTTCACTTTTCCCCAAAACTACCATTCTTGTGCATGAAGGGATTGCCCTTGCTCTGAGACAAAACATAGAGTATTAGGAAATTTTTTTGGGAAAAATGAGTATTTTAAAATATTAAAAAGGTCATAATTACCAAATTTACCAAGTTATTTTGTTTTATTTCATGGTTATGGGGTCTAACCATCCCAATTTCTTCAAAAAGGGGTAAAAAACCTTGTTTTTGCATGTTCTTGTCCAAACCTCCTCATAAATACTCATTACAAATTTTTTTGATGCATAAAAGTTGTTTATGAATGTTTATTACCATAATTTAATTATTTTAGAACCTATGGATCCACTCAAAACCTTACTCCTAAGTGGAATCCCCAAACTCACCTCTTGAAACAAGGCTTTCCCTATGCTACCTGTATAGGTTGAGTCCATTTTGCTATGAGAAAAAGACATTGGGTGGCTTGAGGATGTTTTGGATATTTTATTTCATTAATTTTTTAATTATGAATCCATATCACACTATTTAAAACTCTCCTTCCCTTCCGTAGGTATCAACCTCTCAACATGTCCCTCTCTTGCTTATGACCCTATCTGACTATGATAGTAAACATGGGTACTCTTTATTTGGAGGTTATAATCAAGGTTAAAAAATTATATAGCCTAGATTTAATCACCCTCATATGAAAATGTGATAAATTATTCTTATCTATCATCTTGACACTTTTAGGCCTTCCAATTGCTCACTGTCCTCTTAGACTGAGACAGTCTTAGGTCTCTACTTATAGGTGATTTAGGGTGAGAATGGCATGAATTTGGTCTTTATTAATGCTTTGAAAACCTAATTTATATTAACAAAGTCATTATATTTTCAATTTTAGTCTTATTAATCTTAAAAGTGCCTTAAGACTCCTCCAAATGCCATAATCCTCATTCACTGTCTGCTCAGCTATAGGTAGTTATTTTTCATTTATTTTAGGCTTTTAGGTGTCTTCTAGGTCAAGATGAACTTGATCATGGTGAATATAATGGTATAGATGTATTTATTTGTATTCAAAACATAAACTTTCCTCATCTCATTCATGTTCAAGCGTATTTCACAAACTTTGGCCTTTTTACCTGTAGATGATTCCTCACAGTCCTATGTATGAATAGAGGAGTATGAATTGGAGTTTAAGAAATTGGATTTACCTTATCTCATGTCCTCTTAGATTGAAAGCATAATTTGAGACATTAGAATCATTCAACTTGATATCATAGCCTAGGACACAAAAATGGGATGCAAAGTTAACTTTTGATCAATATCTTGTAGATAATACTACCCTGCTTTAGTGGTTTTCTAGTCATCTTTGAGGGTCTAAATGACCACCTTCAACTCTTCATTTCTCCTTAAAACTTTGGGAAATAGTTTTTTGTTATAAATAATATACCTCTACCCAATTTTAGGATTCAAATAATTTTATAGGCATACTTTTAGAGGCCTACAAAAAATCCTCAGGCCTTTGTTTGGTGTTTTTAGAGCAAAAGGGCCTGAATACAATCCAACCTTCCATTTGATGCTTTGGCAATTTTCGTATCAAACTAGGATGATCAATAGTTCTATCTAGGCCTTCCCATTACAAGTAATCTTAAATTGTATTGATTGATCTATTGTAACACCACCAAAAGGCTTGTCTATGGCATCATTTGTAGATGACCATTCCTTTTATACAGGGAAAACTGAGACCATTCTTCAAATATGCAAGTTTATGGCACCTACATGACTCCATCAAAATTTTTAATGTACATTAGTGATAAAAATAGGTTAATGACCATGTAAAACCTTCAAAATTACATTTATTACAACATCATGCTCCTGTAGGTGGAGTTTTTCAACTGTGATATACAAGGAAATCATGAAATGACAAGAAACATGTAAGGAATGCTTTCAAAACACCTAAAGAGAATTTTTAAACACTTTAATGGCCAAAATACACTAGGATAATTTCTAAAACAACATATCCAATGTGAATTAAACATTTTAAAAGTGATTGGTATGACTGTGAATGCAAACTAGACATTTTGCAAGACTAAAAGAGGCTTCCTCAAATAATTGAACTATTATAAACAATAATAAGCATGAAAACATATTTAAAATAATGTGGAGACACCTAAAAAACACAAATCCATCAATCCAAAATAAGAAACTCTGAGACAAGCTCAAATAGTGACCCCCTCATGGTTGAACATGCATAAAAAGCTACCTAGGAAAAAACTAATTGTTCATAAAGGAGGACAAACAAAATTTCAATTTATTATTATGAAAATGAATTTCACTTAGAGTGATATCCACCCCTAGAAGCACTCCTCATAATTCCACCTGTACGACCCATGCGAAGTGCATGAAGTTGCTTCTTCTTTGCTTGCCAAGTGAAAATGGAGAAAAACAAATTAAAGATGATTTTTTTTGCATTATTCTTGAAAAATAGGCATTTAAATGGATTTTGGGAGTTTAAGAGTTACTCTTCTCATGTTTTTAGTTGATGATGGACTGGAAGTCCATACAAGTGTCTAAAAGCTCCTATTTTTGAAGGAAAACTACCATCCACTAAACATAAATACTTATTATTTATAAAATAACTATTATTGACATGATAATAACATGATCCATGTTTAAACTCACTTGGGTGTCAAATTTTCTTGTATGAAAATTTGTACAAGTCATTAAATGGGCTAAAATATGACCAAAAGTCCCCCTTTTCCACATAAGACACAACCTATGACCAATTTATGACCTATAAACATATTAAAACATGTAAAAGACAACCTTAGGATATTTTAAACACAATTTAACCCTTTTAATACCTTTGAATAGGGTTGACCAACCTTTGACTTTAGTTGACTAGCCTAGTACATATGGGTGAACTTCAACAAGGACTAAGGAGAGGATGAGTAAGATAATAGACCAACATAACACCCTATAAGACACATGGAAAATTTATTAAAAGTTTAAAATATTAGGGGTTGACCCAAATTTGACTTATGGTAAATTTGGTCAAAAATAATAATAGGGAAATTTTGAGTACTTGAAAGGTGATTTTACTGGGCAAGCGTTAGATGTGTGCTTGAATAGTACTTGATGATAATGAATGGTATTTGACTTATATTTATACAACAAATTTTGAAAATAATCTCACAAAGGGTTAATTTATGACAAATAATCTAACCCATATATCTAAATATTTAAAAATTTAAGTGTTTTTAAAGTACATACACTAGTGTTAGAACTAGGATATTGTCATAGATGCTATTATCTAGGTTTAAATAATAGAGTCTAGGAGAATAAATATTTTTGAAGATCTATAATTGACAGTGAAGGATACATATCAATATTTAAGCATACTATGGGTTAAAAGTGATTTAGGTAATCAAAATATTAAGGTCAGACCATAAGATAAGCATTGACACATAATGATATAGAAAACATGAGCCTTACAATAGTGGGAAAATAAAAAACTAAAGGGTATATCCTAAAGTGATATTTATCAAGTGTACAAGACTAGTTTATCATGTAAAATCCATATTTGAGTATCTAAAATAATGAAGTAGAAAATTATATAGTGATAATTTTAGTAGATAGTGGATAGATCTAGTTGTCACATATGTCTAGGCATTTTCTAGCAATGTCTTGGTAGTTTTTAATAGTTTATCTCATGATCTGAGTAATCATAAATCCATTTTAGGTCATTTTATAGGCTTATTATAAATATTAAATTATTATATTAAGTAATTAATAATGACAATCTTGACACACATTTACTATGTATGATTTGAGTGCACAAACATGGTCCAAATTTGCCATTTTTTTACACCTACATGCCATATTATGAGTTTGACCATTTCATTCTAATATCACACACCTATAAGAACCTTATTGTCAATGCCAAACCTACTTAATAGCATACACAAACATATATAAAACTTTAGTTTAGTCTAGCTATACACATGCTAATTCCTTTAGTTTAAGACTCACCTGATCTTATTAATATCAACCCTCTCATAGTAATTGCTACTTAAAAAAAAATTCCTTTAAGTTGGCCCATATGCCTAGCGTGTCAATGGCATGAGAAATTTTCCAAGTGGACTCATATATATACAAATCAAGGTCTAATTTGAAAATGACTTGGGATTTATTTGGTACATATCTATACACTATTACACATTAGAAAAATATTCCATATATTACCTAATTGTGAATCCATCATTAGCATCAATCACAAGTCAAGTTTGAATCATTCTAAATCCAAGTCAAGTTAAGAATTGTGAAGTATCATATCCAAATGATTATATACATACATATATCAAAGGAACACAATTGCACAATAACACTAGGTGGGAGAACTACACATGGCTTGATTCCCTCCTTAGAGTATTAGATACACAGATAACATTCAATCATCAAATAGGGGTAATTAGGGTCAAATCACTCCATTACACTTTCCCAAATTTTGTAGGTTTCTATCTCCTATAATCAACTTAGGGTTTTAAGATGAAGGACCATGATTTCTAGAGTTGTGTGCATCATCAAGGTTTAACATCACACATAAATATATTTTAGAGATAGGCATAGGTGACCTTATGGTCACTGACCCATATTTTAGCACATTTCACTACTGACCAACACATGTCAATTTTTATAGTAGATACAAACTTAAATATAATAAAATTAGCCTTGCACAAATAGAAACATAGTTCATGAACTAGACAAATCATATGTTTACTTTGGTCTATTTTCCGTTTATAGAACATAGTCATAGTCAACTAGTCTCATCCCTTTGTTATACTTATCATATTTAGAATATTACGCTTGTCAATCATTGTAATTAGTATCATTATGTTACATTGAAATGAATCCTTGAATACCATATTGATCAATCTAAATTATTCTACTCTTTTTTATCATGTTAGGGTTTCTAAAATTAGATTAGGGTAAAATATATTGGTGAACCCATACAATGATCAAACTATTTCAAACCCTAGTCTCCATTAGGGTTTCATCCCTATAGGGTTTTAGATTTCAGCCTTAGAGTCTCTCAAACTTGTGTCTTACTCATTTATACTCTCGTGGATTTTATGGATCATCATTCCACTTGTATGTTTCAATATTTTATGGGTTTATGCACTTTATATTCCTAAGCATCTCTAAAACCCTAACCATTATCCTACTATGGATTATTCTATTATTATTCCCACCTCTCCTCAAGGTTGTAATAAATATTATCCTCCTAAAGAGGTCCATGATACCATTATCCTAATAGGTAGGGGCACCTCATAGATGATAAAAACATGAGCAATACTATATCTAACATGATTCTCCAAGTTCAAAAACAATCTCTTCAAAACAATATTGAAGATTTGACTCTTAATATTCAAACACTTGGTAATGAAATAAGTTGGAGAACAAAGGACACAAATTATGACCTAATACAATTTTAGATTAAGATATTTACAAAAAATGGGATATATAAGATAAAGACTGGGAAAACATGCAAAAGGCATTTTCATCCACTCTCACCATCTGCTCACAAAAGATGAAAAGGCATTAGATACATAGTATATTAAGAAACTAATTAGTTAAAGACATGTACTTGTTTCATAAAATCAGCAAAAGAAGCTCATCTCAACTCTTATGACACACATATGTTTGATAATCTAAAAAACTACTCTATTCAGGTGTAGGCACTCAAATTTAACTATTAAGTGTTTGATAATGTATAATATTGATATCTTTACCTTGATTAGCCTATTCACCATTGAATTAAATTGCATTATCTATGAGATCCTTCACTATTATACTTACATCTTATAATTATTTGAAACATCATTCAGACATCCCTACTCAACAAATAGATTCCTATTATCCAAGTACTTATAATTTCAATCCTTTTTGGACAAGATCACACTAGGTTAGATAGGGATGTAATGCAACCTTTTCCACTAGTTTGGCCTTCTATTTAAAACTTAAAATGTTACTTTTTAAATTTGAGACATTTCACATTGGCCCTCTTGTGCTTTTAGCAAGGTTGGTTAATGGAAATATTCCAAATATTCCTCTGTATAAGTACATCAAGGCCTCTCATAACACCACCAGAAATTACTTGGTAGATTATACTACACATTGAGTAAAAGAGTAATTATCCTTCAAATTCTAATTCTATGTTATTATAATAGTCATAGGCTAATTTTGAAGCTATTTTATTATAGGTCAAAGGCCTTTATTATCAAGAAATCAAGTTAATTTTCTATTTGCATTCACAAATTGAAATATCAAGATTTATACACTCACTTTAGGAGGGAGAACTACAAAAAGTTAAGGCACTTTTAGGGTATGTATGTAATACTTAGATTACATAGGGTTTTCTAAGGATAACTCAACTAATCCCCTTACCCAATTCCCCACTTTTTTATTTTATATCTATTTGGCTTATGTGAAAGAGCTAAGGTTTTATTTTATAGGTACTTATGCAATTAACATCAACACCTACAAGTTGTCAATATACCTTCTTAGATAGTTATAGGTGCATGTACAAGAAAATCATACCCATATTCAAAATAAATGTGTCCACAATCAATATATAGGGTCACATTGTGCTCCTATCCACCCTAATGCAGCCTTATTCCAACATATTTTAGAATTTTAGATGTGACACAGTTCATAGATATTTATAGTTAGTTTTATATTAAATATCAACTTGCATAGTTAGCATATAATCAGATCCAAGATAAGTTTGCATATTTCATTATTTATTACTATTTATACTCATTCCATATTTGTAAATTACTATATTTCAAATTTAGGTTATGTATATTCTATAATATAAAATAGAATTATAATAGTTTAGTGGTTTATAATATTTAATTATTAAATAAAAATAACCATTAATTTTTCTAGTGAACTCATAATTTTATTAGAACACTGCTTGTTGTTTGCTTGATTTTTGTCCTATGATTTCATACAAATTTTTGTGAAATCCTAACACTAAAATAAAATAACCTTAAAATTTGGATATAAATATAACATCATGAGTTAATCTTCTTTGACATTAGATTTTAAACCAATAATGAAGCTCTTTGTTTCGAACTTGGGTTGATTTTTTATCTCTATACACAAACATCTTTCAATTTTTTCTTTTCTCTTTCTTTTCTCTTGCATGTTGCTTGTTTTTAGCAACTATGTTTTGATAGTTGTAAAAATACATATAAATCTCATTTTTGACTAAGTAGTGACATGTTTTATTAGAACCATGAAGTGAGGGACACACTCCTAACATTTAGGCCCTGGACAAATCTATAAATAGATTTTAGTTTCCCCATACTTCATGGTATATTAGAAATTGCTAGGGTCCCTTATTTATACCAGAGGAAGCCTTTTCAACTATTTTATTTGTGGTGCACTTGAGAGGAGTGTATCATCTAGGTAAGTTACTCTCATATTGCCCTCAAAGATGGTATAATGGCCTATAGACATGGTTTAGCCTTTGTATTTAGTGCTATGAAATATTGTGGTAACACCTATCTATAAATGATTAAGTATAGTTGAGAGTCCACATAACATTTCAAACTCTTCCTAGATCACCTTTATGCCTTGATTTTTACTTGTATTTTGTTCATAATGATATTAATAAATGTTTCTTTCATATGATATATAGGGTTATGAAATTCATTGTTACTTATTTTATTACTTTTCAACATGTTATTCATTATGTTTTTACATGTATATAATGCCAAATTCATAGAGAAGATATACTAAACAAGGCCCAATATCATGACCTTTTTATTTCAAATGGTTGCACTAATATATCATGTCATTACTCTTCTCCAATAAATTTTTTCAAATCTGAAATGACTTGGAATGAGAGGAATCATATGTTATACATTCCCTAAAATATTCAACTTCAAAGGATATTCTATTGCTTATTTCACACCCTCTTGAAGGATGCATTGTGATTCTTATTTCATAACCCAATACTAAAGAAAAGTATGGTGAGACTGATGAAGCAAAATTTATGGAATATCTTGAACATCCAAAAAAGGTTTACTCACTCTTGTATGTTTCTAGAGATTAACAAAACAAAGACACCCATGGTAACTCTTCCATTACTATATCTATTCTTATTTTTACACCTCTAATTATTTATATAGCATCATCCCTTGGTTTGGGAAGATCCATTAGTTTCAATTAGGTATCGATGCCTATACCTACTCATGCTACTTATACTCCTCTAATCACCTCTAAAAATACTACTCTTGATCATATAATTCTTACCTTACAAGATAAGCTATTTCAAATTGAGCAAACTCTTTTTCATACTAGGCCCTCTATGGACTCATATTCCTTGTTATATAACCATTTGACACCCAAAATTACATCTTATCCATTACAAATTAGCTTTATTTCTCCTAATCTTCTATTATATGAAGGAAAAGGTGATCTTAAGTAATATTTTCATGTATTGCATGTAGCTTTCAAAACTATGTAGATAATGAAAAATTGTTGACAAAACTCTTTCAAAGATGTATCAAAGAATATGTTCTTAGATGGTTTTATGATCTTCCTTTTCAATAAATTAAGGCTTTAAACCCATTGGTAAACAAAATTTTAACACATATTTATATCAACATTTGTGAAAA
Source organism: Torreya grandis (assembly GCA_037957365.1). Classification (NCBI taxonomy): domain Eukaryota; kingdom Viridiplantae; phylum Streptophyta; class Pinopsida; order Cupressales; family Taxaceae; genus Torreya; species Torreya grandis. The sequence continues at coordinate 1,236,676 of JARHVA010001809.1, forward strand.
TATATGTTAGGAATTATGCCAAGATCTTTAAAATAACTTTGAAAAACATAAAATAGTGAATGAGTAAAGGAATAATATTACCTCTTACAAGCCACAAGAGAATGCAAGAGATAGGATATGTCAAGTACGGAAACCATTAAATGGAAGAAAACCCCACATTTATAAATAAGGCTTACAAAATAAAATTATCTAAGTATAATATCACTGGAAGAAAAGAGAATACAAAAGATAGATGGGCCTCAAACCATATGAGAAAAATCTCAAGATAAAACTAGTATTCTAGTGTGTGGAATGAGATAGGAAAAAGCTTAATAATTAGTTCTAGAAGGAAAGAAGAGTTACTTACACAACCTTATTGTGTGCACTAAATATCTTTTATCTCCATAAGGGTGAGGGGGATATGATTAATAGATGTGGAGCGAGTTATATGTGAATGCAACTCTAATATTCCCTATAAAAGGAAAAAAGATGTGTGACACCTAATAAATCTGAGATATGTGAATTTATTATAATAATAAATCCAAAACTAAAATGGTCTTAGGATTAACCCAAACTAACCTAAATAAAAATTAATACACAACACTTCCCCTTAATATTTATTTTGGGTTACAAAAGAGGATAAAATATTACAATCAAAGAAGGGAGTTGATATTACATAATTCTCCCCCTTAATGGAAACTTCATTTGAGAGAATTATAATGTAATGAGAGAAGAAAGAAGAAGAGAAGGTGTCAACAAGAATCTTAAAAAAGTGAATGTGTGATCATCAACAATCTCAAGAAAATCTCTTTAGAAAAGATGGTCAATCCAAATTATAATAAAGACCAAAAAATAAGGAGATAGGAAAAATAATCCTTGATACTTGAAAAATAGATGCTTATGGATTTAACTTTTAAGGGTTAAGGAGCTTAAGCCCTATGTTGTTAAAAGGTTTGAGTATGGTAAATTAGGGAATAAAATATGCAATAAATACAACCACTGATTTGTGAAAGAAATAATCTAATATAATATTTATAATAATAGCAAAGAATGATAGAAATAAGTACTTAGATGGAAACTAACTGAGACAAAGGATCTAGAAGCTAAAAAATAGTACAAGATCTAGTCTGAGTGTCAGAAATAGGATCAAGGTGTAATAAAACCTCTTGGATAATAGATATGTACCTTGGATAATATAACTATGGTGCTAATGTCCACTTTTGATGTTAATGTCTTATGTGTAATAATTGATCTATACTTCTTGGAGAAATTGTGTCTGAGTTTGCTAAGCTTGTTCTTATGTAGACAAACCCCGCTTTGTTATTTATGACCTATTTTAAATTATTTTATATATAAAACCTAGACATATATGTTATTAGAGTGTTTAATTGGCATAAGTAGAATTTATTTTATGTTAGTTGGGTAGGTTAGACATCCTCAACACCCCATTGTGATTAGAGTTGCCTACATACCAATATTAAAAGGAGGGATTAAACCTAATGTAGTTCTCCCCACTTAAGTGTTTGTGCAAGTGAAAGTAAAACTAGTATGAATACTGGTTTGAGTGTTTTAAGTGAGGATTGAGACTATAAATCTATGTTGAGAATTTTTTATAAGGTATTCATGGTTTTTTCATTGATGTCATTCTAAGTTGTCTTTGTTTTTCTTAAGGCTAAATTTAGGAGTCATGTACTTGAGAGATCTAGTGAGAAGGCATAGGCCTGGTAGTATGATGATATGAGAAATATGAGGATTGTGAGAAGAAGATAGGAATTATGTGAGATTGGTATAAATTTTTATGAAATGGTGTTGATGTACTAAGATTAGTGAAAAAAGTTTTAAGGTTTGTTCAAGGTCTAAGTATGATTGGCCGTTCAAGGCTTAATGAGCAAAGACACCTAGTATGGCCTAATGAGGGGTAAAGTTTAGTTAAAAAGGTGATAGAGCTCATAATATAATTTTTAGAGGTACGATAAGTTATTTAAAGTGTGTTGAACAAGTTTGAGGTCATAGACTAAAGGAGAAATCATGAAAATTGGTGTTGAAGTTTTCTATGTGCATAAAATGAGATATAATTGACCTAAAAATATTTTAATTATGATCATTGGCACATGAAACATTTTAATGAGATAATATTAAGTTAATTATAGTTGGGAAAGGTTCCAAGATCAAATTTCCTAGCATTGGTTTTGAATTTGAGGGGAAATCCTTTATAAATGATTGCTAAAAATGGAAGGCAATCTAAACCCTCCTAAAACCCTCATAATGACTTGATATGAAATATATTATTATAAATAGATTATAATAGTTTTTTTGACCTATTTTTATGACTTAATAAAGTATAGGAATCTCCCAGGTACCTCTAGGTGGCATTGTTCTATCATAAGAGTGAGTGGAATCTATAAGAAACCCTTTGTTTTTTAGATTTTTGATGTATTAGGAAGAATTGACCAGGTCAAAGCATGTAAATGATTAGAGTATGATGTCTAAGAATTTTAATTTGTGCTCATGTAATTTTTTGAGTATTTTTAGGACCTTAATTATTCTAAATTAATCATATAATTTGGCCTATCGCTAAAAAGGCCTAATGAGGAAGACAATGAGAAAACTAGTTAGAAGTGAGAATGGGATTAAGGATGGGTTGAAATGGATTAGGGATGCATCCAAATGCATGGAGTTATTTTTAAACAAATATATAACATATCCTATTTGATTATTATATTTTAATATGCTCATATATAATCATAAAGTTAATCTCAAAGTGACCTCTCTAACATAATGAAGTTTGTGTAGGGTGAATAAATGAGATTGGTCTATAAGATCAATATTGATTTTAAAAATTATAATAGATATATTTAAATATGTTATAATTATTATTAATGATAATATAAAATCATTTTAATTTCATAAAAGTGTTCACACAGGTGTTCTAAGTCTTGTTTTCCATGACTATGTTTTTGGAGCTACAAACAATTTTCTATGTATGAGTGAGATTGATGTTCCTAAGTTAATTTTCATAGATTTGAATAATAAATATAACATGAAGTTATTATATATATATATTATAGGTTATTTTTAATTTATTTTTTTCATGATAAACTCCTATTAATGTGTTAAAATTCAAAATCTCTTGATTGGGTTTTTGAAGCCTGTGTACAGTTGTGAGTGAGCATATGAAGATGACCAATTTGAGGTATTTTGACCTATATGATGAAATATAATGGAATTTTTAATTAAATTAAGGTAATATAGGTTATATAAATGTGATTTTTTTATATGTTTATGTGGAAAACTTGAGTGTATACTTGAGATATTCAAGATAGACTTTCTGGCAGTGAGAAGGCCTTATTGCGAGTAGACCAATGGTGTGGTTCAATGAGTGAAATGAGATAAATGGATTTGGGGACATAAGGTGAGATTATAATGGGTATAATTAAATAATTTTTGATTTTTTAATCCATTTTTTAATTCTCAAGGTGTTCCAAGGTGGTCAATTTGAAACATGTGTTTTGAGAAGGCCTAATTACATTAGGTCTCTATTAGGCCTAATGGTGATTTTGGTCCATATGGGTGGTGACTGACCTATGTAGTGGGTGTTTCACTTTTGAAATTTGTTTTTTGATAGATTAAAATGGTGATATAATTATGGATATGTTTATGGCTGACCAATATGGGTGAGTGTAAGAGTCAAGTATAAAAAGAAGGTCTAATAAGCCTAATTTGACTAGTTAGAATATTGAAGACAAGAACAAAGGATATAGAGGTTTGGAAGCCAAGTAAAGGGATTTAAAAATATTAGAGAGATGTATTTATCATATCATTAATTTATAATTGTGTTTATATAGGTGATGATCAAGATCATATGACCTAATTCTACTAAAGAAAGGGCTAGTTGAGCGAGAAGGCCTAATACACTGTTTGAGAGAGATAGAAGAGTGTGAAGAGAAAAAGAAGGTTGTCATATTCAGTTGAGTAATAAAAAAGTGTCAAAAGGTTATTATGGGTTATATTTTATAGAGTCAATGCTAATTTACCTAGGGGGTTGGTTCCTCCTTTCAAGTTGGTGTTTGCTAAAGGACTAGTTAAGTTGGTACTTGACTAGTGAGGGGTTGGTGCCTCACTAAATTTTTATTAATTTATTATAGGAATATATTCAAAGATATATATCATTATGTTTTAATCCATATTAGTGTTTCCCACATATATCATGTGTTATGTTTCTACTTCATGCTCATATGAATGGTTGATTGTATATTACTACAACTCTAGATTTGTTTAAATGATTAATGAATGATATATGAAATTGAAAAAGAATTTTTTACACTAATTCACCCCTACTTATTGGTTATTCTTCCAAAAATATATTTAGTCTAAGATTAGGATGGATTTATATGACTTTATGTATAAGTAGGGAAGACTAGGGATTAATAACCTTGATTGTGCACAACTTATTCTGAGCTTATTTGTATGTATTTGCATCTAATTTAAATATAGTGAATAAATGGATAAAATTTATGTATATATATTGATATGGTTATTATTTGGGGTTTGAAATATGTCTAGGTCAACCCTAGGTGTCTTTGGATTAAAAAAGAGATCTATTAGGGCTAAAAAGAGGGAAAAAGATAATAACACTAAACTGGGACAATAACATAGGGTGCTAATGTCTAAAGTATGGTGTTAATGTCCAAGTGGCATAAATTGAGGCACTAGGGGCAAAGATGCCTAAGGGAGGGTCTAAGACTAATTTTGAGAGAACTAGGGATGCATAAGGCCCACATAAAAGCTTGATATATATCTAAATAGGTCCTAAGATAGGTCTAGGGATAAAAAAAGGATGGGTGGTATCAAGTAACACTAATTTCATAGTGAAATTTTAGATAAATAAATTTATCTCCTCTTTATTATAAAATTCATTAAAGAAAAATGAGTAAGATAAATGGAAAAAATGCACTTGGACTTATTTAAGAGGTGACACCCATGAATCTGGATATGAGTATGTGAAGCATGATCCATTGCGTGTTATGTAAATGAAATGTGAATTAAATTAGTACTTACTTAATATATTTCAAAATAAAATAAAAAACTAGGTAAAGATATAAGAGAGAGGAAAGGAACATATACATCTCACTAGGTATGTGAACTAATGCATAAACTTGGTGACATCCTCTATGTATGTAACTAGTAATCAATCAATGAATAACTTGGATTGAGATTAATGAATTGCTCAATACCCATGTGTGGGTGGATCAATAACTCAATCTAGCCTTAAATCCATTATTTCCAACCCTGTTCAATGGATTATAACCTATGAATATCTTAGATTGGACTGATGGCTTGTCCAACCCTCTTATGTAGGTAGATTAATAACTCAAGTAGACTATGAATCCATCATTACATACCCATGTGTAGTAGATGAATATGTAAATAAATTATATAATGTAACTAAATCTATATGAATGTGATTGAAATTATATATAATGGTTCTACATCCACTCAGGAACTCTGGAATGAAAATTGGCTCAAGGGCCTCTTGGGAACTTAGGTATGTAACTCAAGAACAACTTGGTAATACAACCATTTTAAATAGATTAAGGTATCAAATCTGGTATAAAATAGTGAAAATAGTATTTGGATTAAGAAAATAGAGAATGACATGGATTTTATTGTTCCATCTAATTAATTGGTGTAAAAGTGAGCATACATAAATAATGTTCTACACACATGCCCATAAATTTGAGATTTAAGCATATGGATTTTGGATTGAGTTGTAATAATATATATTTGAGTATCTAAAACTGAAATGGAAGTGATCATGTCATGTATGATGCCCCTAATCTAATCAAACAAGTATGAATTTGTGTAAAATCTATAATCTATAATTGAAACTATGCAAACCTGGACTATACCTACTATAATTTTTTGGTGAATATAGATTTTCCTATTTCTAAGGCTACTAGATAATATAACCATACCTTGGAAATTATCACTAAAATTCTAGTGTCCACTTTTAGTGCTAATTTCCAACTACTCTATTTTTTTACCAAACTAACTCTGATCTCTATTTGACTATTTTTCACTATGTTTTCTTGATAAGAGCTCTATATTTAGTGTTTGCATGCTAAAAATATACTCTACGTGTATTTAGATGGATTTATATCCATGAAAAACCTCTATGAATGTTATCCATTTTGAGGGGATTTGTTGAACCTATGCAAGAACCATCCTCAAGATAAACAGCTCTGCATGATATATGTTAGCCTAAACATATATGATATCTAGTTGTTAATGTACACTGTATGTTATAGCTAGCATTCACATAGATATCATGTTAGATATAAAAATGTAAGCATGTGTACGAATAATAAATCTAAGTAATAATTTGAGTAACTTCCTAGGGGGATGGGGCATGATGTCCATAAAGGCACCCAAGGAGGAAGGAGATATGCATGAGGTCCCTCATGAAATCTAAACTTGGAGTGTTTAACAAGTAAGAGGTAAGAGTCATGGACATGACATATATATTAAAGCATACATAAAACACACATGAAGCACACAAATTAGGCCAAGGGGACATAATATAAGGGACATGGGAATCACTCACTCTAAGAAAATAATACATACAAGGAAATGTTCAAATTTCCACATATACAAACAAAAAACAAGTTGGTGTGGAGTCACATTGAAGGACATGTTCAAATGTCTGCATACATAATCAAGAAGGCACACACAAGGACATGGGCACATGTCCAAAGCATACATACAATGAAAAGAAGTGGTGTAGAGCCATAGAACAATGCCATATTCAAATGACCTCAAGTAGATGTAGAATCATAGAGACACAATCATTTCTAAATTGGTAAATCTAGAAATAAAATTATGCATGAACATGTGTAATGAATTTGTGTAGGATAAAATATATACATAAACCAAGTCTAGAGTAATAGTAGTCGATAAAAAATCTATGTAGTGTAGGATGATCAATATCAATATATAAACAATGCTAAATTTGTGATATAAAGTATAGAAAGATGTAACCTAGAAATTAGAACTGTGTATAAGATGCCCCCAAATGGGTGAATATATCAAATGAGGAACCTATGTATGTTCCCCCAATGGGTAGATATTAGCAAATATAAATTTGTGTGTTGGACCTAAGTCTTGTAAAAATATAAAAACACTTGAAAACAATAAGTGAATCATGTATGTATGATAAAATGACTACACTAACATAGATAACATATGTAATACTTGACAAGTATAAGAAATGTGAAAATAGAAATACATACAATACATTATTTGTATTTTTTGAACAAATATTTGAATGTTTTTGTGTTTTTGATAGATTATTTTGTTTTTGTATTTTTTGGATATAAGCTATGTATAAACAACATGAAAATGAAACTAGGTACAAGGAGAAGGATAAAGGAAACTAAGTACAATAAGTATCATAAATGAAACTATGTATAATAAGCATGATAAATGAAACTATGTATAAGGAAATTGGGGGTAAATTAAAATGTGTACAAGTAGGTTAGAAATTAGTGAAACTATGTACAAGGAGAGTGTTATGGATAAGAATCTATGTGATGGTAAGGAATGGTGCTAGAATCCTAATATAACATTGATGGGATGCCTCTATGTAACAAAGGTGTCATATTTTATTTCTAAATGATATGTATCATAATAATATAGGTTATTTCAATCATCATTATCATCTTAATTTTTAACCAATAGAGAGCTAGTGTTGACTTCTATTGTATCTACACGAGCATAGAGAATTACCTCATACTATGGAATTGACTTTTATAAATTATGCTTTATAATATTTTATGTGATTTTGAATTTTTAAAATGTTCTTATTTTAGGCATATGGTGCTTTGGAGGCTCTTTTTTTAGAAATCCTCTTTTGAGAATGCTTATTGGCTTAGCATGATTTTGACTTTATAGCTTAAGTTCTTGATCATTTTAGAACATTTCATGTGTTTTTGGATATTTTTCCTTGATAAATTGTATCTATGACTAATGTTACTTAGGATGTTTAATAAATCCAAAACCTTGTTGACCAACATTATCAACTACTAGAATAGTAGTGATGCCTTGGGTCTAATTGGTCAAACCTTGATCATGATAATCAAACTATTGTAGATATTTTTAATCAAACCCATACTAATTTAAAAGTTGAGCCTCATTTTGGAGAGGTTAATTTATATCTTTTACTTGATTTACCTATGCTTTTTTTACTATTTCTTTCTGTAATATTTCTTTGTGAATCTTCTATTGTTCTGAGTTATGCTTTGGTAACCAATTTTATAATGTTTCCAAATTTGACCCTTTTTAACTTTGTACATGTGACATAGTATGTTATTTGGATAATGAAAATATATTTGAGTGATCTATATCAAGTAAATATTGTATTTTCCTTTAATTTATAAACATGAATCAATGTGGTGCCCATGTATTCTATGATATGGAAAATAATATCTGGATCTCCTCATTATATGTAGAATAGGTAGGTTGATCAACTTAGATTTAATCGTTTGCCTTTAAATCTCAATTAAAATTCTATTTGATATTTGAGTAATTTTTGAATCTCTAGTTGTATATGCACTTTATTGTGATATATTATTTTTATGTGTAGCATTAATTGACATAAATTTACTAGGTGAATATGCATATACATGATTGACACTAATGTGCCCTAAAGGCTTTTGTCTTGTAATTTAATTTTCTAATGTTATAATATTTTCATGTAGTAGTTGATTATAATTTTTTAATTCTAAAATTAACCTAATCATACTAATAATTTGATCTCTTATATTCTCATAAGTGCAAACCCTAGTTGCTTCTGATTGAAAATGTAGGCACATACTATGTAGAGAAGAGGTGGAGGCATGGATAGGCTGAGTATGGGCATTAAGAACAATAGTATAACTTTTTTCATCTCATATAAGAGTGATAAAATAGACCTGGTTAGAGTGAAAATAAGTATCACCCTCATGGAGATGAGGAGGATATTATTTATTGTATATATGATATGACATTGAAACTTGAAAGGTGGTTGTTATCTTATGTATTATAGCCTCTATATGTGTAAATAGTTTATTTTTAATTAAATTCCACATAAGAGAAAGATAATATGCTAGAGAAATAATGAAATATGACATATATTTTAAATAATTTAAATCATCATGTACATGTGTTTATGTCATCTTTTAATTCATTCCAAATGAAAGGAAACAAGTATGCAAGAGAAACTAGAAAACTTTGCATCAAAAAGTGATAAACTTCATCTATCATTATTATCATGATTAAATGAAATAAATTTTAGAAAATATGGGGATATAAAATATGAATGTGGGTCCTAGAAGGCTATAAATATAAACCCTAAAGGTTGTCTAGGGTTAGGGTTTATGTAATATTCAAAGTAATTCAGGTTCATAAAATGATTCAACTTTTAAGGCTTATGGAGTTTAAGCCCTAGGTTGTTAAATGGTTTGAGTATAGTAAATTAGGGTATATAATATGTAGTAAAATAACCAATAATTTATGAAATAACTGATCTAATTTGATATTTATAATAATAATAATGAATGACACAAAAAATTACTTAGATATAAACTGACTGAGACAAAGGATTTGGAAGCTAAAAATTGGTATAAGTGGTCTAAGTGTCATAAACAAGATGTAGCTATTAGAAACACTCTTAGATAATAGTGCCATACATTATACAGTAGCAATATAGTGCTAGTGTCTAATTTTCATGCTAATTTCCTTTGTGTAAGAACTTATTTTTACTTCTAGGAGCATTTGTGTTTGAGTTTGCAAAGATTATTCTTATGTGAATAAACCCTGCTTCACTATTTGTGACCTATTTTGACCAATTTTATATGCAAACCTTAGACATCCATGTTGTTAGGGTATTATATTGACACAAGTATAAAAAGTGTGATGTTATCTAGGTAGGTTGGACATACTCAACAACTAACTCTAATGAGAATTTCCTATATACTAATACTCAGATGAGGAATTAAGCCTGATGTATTTCTCCCCACTTGTATTGGTGCAAGTGCAAGTGAAGCTAGTATGAATGTTATTTTGAGTGATTTGATTGAGTATTGAGAATGGAAATATGTATATTATAAGATTAGGATGGTATAGATGAATGTATGTATAAGTAGGGTAGAATAGGGATATATAACCTTGATTGTGCACAACTTTTTCTAAACTTGTTTGTATGTATTTGCATCTAATTTCCATATAGTGAATAAAGGGTTAAAATTCATGTATATATTTTTGTGGGGATAAAAAGAGGGAGAAGGAAAATAGTGCCAAACTGGGACACTAACACGGGGTGCTAGTGTCTAAACTATGGTGCTAATGTCTAAGTGGAAGAACCTAGGCATTAGGGGCTTAGATGCCTAAGGGCATGTTTGAGACTAATTTTAAGAGTTATAGGGATTTAAAAGGCCTTCATGGAAGTTGGATAACTGTTTAAATAGGTCCTAAGATAGGTCTAGGGCTAAATTAGGGATGGGTGTTCTCAATTAATAATCATTACACTCAAATGACATTTTAGATGACTGCACTTACACTAATATTTCATGTTAATTAAAAATTACATAAAATGTGATATACATACAATGAAATTAATAAGTATATCTAAATAAAGACAAAATGATAAAAAAAACTTCCATAACAAAGTATATAATTTTTCACAAAAAATAATAAGTTAGTCCAAAATAATAATCTCAAAGCATATTTCCTTGACAACTTTCAATAAGAAGTAAGCACAAAATCAAAGAATGCATATAAAATATTTTAAAACTTATTATAAGGGAAAAAAATAAGATATTTTTCTTGTAAAAAACACTCTACTTGAAGAAATTAAGGAATTATTAAAAGAACACACGTCAAAGTCTCAAGAAGATATCATAGCTATAGGGATCCAAATTGGTTTAACCTTTGAATGAAGTGTTTTAGTGGTTTTCCAATAATATAAAATCATAAGATTATTTACCATAAGACTTAAATATATGTAATCTATAAAATTTTGAGATATGATGCCCATATTTATCACAATTCTCACAAATTTTACCATGTTTGACCAAAGTATGAGCATGAGAAACATTATAATCAATTGAAGTTTTATGAGATTCAGAAGGACAATAATGCATAGTACTTCAGCAAGGTAGACAATATTATTTCAAAATACCATTAAAATTATTAAAACTAAGCCCTAAATTTTTTTCATTAGCTTTAAGCAAAATAGGTTGATGAATGTTGTTTTCACATTTTCTAAGACCACCTCCATTGTAAACCATTGAGTACATGATTTTAAAGCTTATAATGAGTGTGCAAAGAAGTACAATTTTCACTAGAAGTACATTTAACTTTAGAGGCATTTTTGAGGTAAAAATATGTACTTTTTTAATTAATTTAGACAATACTTATATGTATGTTCATTTTTATTGCAGTAAAAACACTTCATTTCTTCATTATTTTAGAGAACTTTTTACAGTTATTTTTTGCATACGATACAGTTTCTTCTTCTATATATTCTTTACACTAGTATATGATATATAATTGAAAATCCCAATGGTGATTCAACATAAGAAAATAGGTAAATCTAAATTTTTGTTGACTATAAATAACTCAACAAGGGATTCTTAAATGATACATTCCCTACACCCTTCACCAAGGAAATATTAAAAAGTGTGGTGGGTATGGAAGTATACACATTTCTAGATGGATTATCTAGTTATCACCAATTCAAAATGACTTTAAAATACCACCTAAAAATCATGTTTACAATAGAATGGGGTGATTTATGTGTATTGTAATAATGTTTAGATTAAATAATGCACTGATGGTATTTAATATCATCATGGTAAATGCATTTAGGTAGTTTATTCATGAATTTTTAGAGGAATATTTAATATGAATGTTTTTTTTATTTTAAAAAATATCATTTCCAAGTATTAAGGTGTTTGATCCAATGGTGTTGATAATTAAATATCTTATTAAACTTAAAAAATGTGTTTTTTACAACTCTTTTTTTATCCCTATTAAGATGCATTATTTTTAGTGAGTGACTCATGATAGATCCATACAAATATTAAATAGTCATCAATATACCATCCCCAAAAACAAATAAAGAGGTGAGAATAATACTAGGACATACAAGTTATCACCATAGACTCATTAAGAACTATGTGGAAATTAGCACTGTCATAGAAGAATTATTAAAAATAAGGAATAACCAAACAATATAATGGACATTACATTTCTAAGAAGAATTTTATAAACCAAAAAATGAGATAATCAATGCACTAATATTATTATTTTTATATTGGATAATACCATTCCATGTCCATGTCGATGCACTAGTAATAGACATAGGGTAGTGTCAACACAATCATATGGTAATATTGATCATCCTATTCAATTGACAATCCATAAACTATCAAAGGAAAAAATATATTTAATGAAAAAATGGAGACATTAGAAATGGTGTATACAATGTATAAATTTATAAATTATCTACTTGCTAATACATTCATATTCTTCACTGAGCCTGAGCATCTAAAATATTTAATATATATACCTATAATACAAGGATATGTCACTAGATAATCAATTTATCCATCCATTTATGAGTATGATACATTTACACATGAGCATAACCAATTAATTCCAAAGATCATGGTATATCCTCCTAAGTTAAAAATGACACATAAAAAGAGGTCTTTATTTCCTAAGGCACCACAATTTATTTATAATGCTTCACCATAGGTATATGTTGTTACATATTCTCCTATCATATATGAGGATACAATTTCACATGGGTATATGAACAATGATTCAAATGATTATATTACAACATATGATCCCTATTCAGATTTAGAGACATATATAATTAAAATTTCCTCTTTAGAGGAATTTACTCTTTCATATCACACCATGGGTTATGTATACATTAATCCCATTACATATAGAATTGGTTATATACTTGCATAGTTTATTTATATATAACATTTTTGATTTTAATTCATTGCTACTTATTCTGTACAAAATTCAAAACTTTCTTCTAGACTTGGATTTTATTTTCACTTTGGTTACTTTCCCTTTTTATTTTCAAAACCAATTTAAACAATCTAAAACAACTATCTTACAATGCTTTCAATGCAAATTCTTTATGACAATTCACTTGCTTACTATTGCATATCTATCATGTTATGGCTTCTATTTCACTTAAATGATCATATCTATCTAATCCTAAGTTCTCAGCACACATATTCTCTTGCCCACTGGGGGCATGTACATCCTTATCTTTACGAATCATTTATGATACATTGCTATGAATATTTTACACATACATTGGGGGTGTATTACTTGCCTTCCTTCTAGCCAAAATATGTTTTTGCACCTTGATGCAGATTTTTTTAATCCCTCCCATTTATTATATTTTCAAAGCCTTGATTTTTAGTTTTTTTTCAAGTCTTTTCAATTCTAATATGTTCATAAATTAAGAAAATCATATTTTTAAAAATAAAAAAATAATATATGTTTCAAAAATTCAAAATTAGGACCTAAAAAACATTTTTTTATGTTTCTAGTTTACTTATTTACCTATGCTATTTATTTCATATTAAGTAAATCATATATTTCATTCATTTTTCAATACACACTAATTTTCATGAGGTATGTGAGTGTGATACATGACATACTATTACATGGATTTTTTGATGTCAAGATTCCCTTTTTACCCAATAACCTTGCTAAGATGAGGACATCTATTCATTATCCGTGAACACTTCAATAGGTTGTATTTATGCATAATGTTTCTACCATGTATAAATATATATCATATAATTCTTTTATTAATCTCTTATACTTTACATCATGTTACAAGGACATGTTATTTGCTACCAATGACATTTATAAAAATGGTTGATATAGACTAGTCTCATTTGTTATATGCTTATTTTCAATCTTTTTATTTTACTACATGATAATTTAGGAATTATTTGATTATTGCGTGTGGTCATTGGCCTTGTGTGTGTAATATATATATGTTATTATTTATATGGCATCATCATGCCATTTGAGTGTGGTTTTTGGCCTTATGTGTGTAATATATACATATTCTTATTTATATGGCATCATCATGCCATTTGAGTGTGGCCCTTGGCCTTATTTTTTTGTGACATTCACATGTCCTTTGTATGTTGTCTTATGTGTTACATTTTATGCCAATTATGTGACTTTTATGATGTTACTTACATGTTCATTTCTTGTTACTATGGTTCTGTGATTCCTATCATGCATCACTTTTATTTTCTACTCTTACTTTGGTACCATGATACATATCATGCACATGCTACTTATGTGATTCAATGTTATATCTATCTAAAACATGTTTTATATGTAATTAAATGTTATACTCCATACATGATTCAATACATTTCATATGTTCATAGTGATACTACGTGATTATATCTTTCACATATGATTTGTTCTGAAGTAAGTGACTTGCATGCTACATTGCTCATCTTAAAATGGAGGAATCATAATGGGATTATCTTAAGAATTAAATCCTCAAGATAATTTTTTTAGATTTATCACATAATATAGTTTTTATAATTTAATATGGTTCAACATTTTTAGATTATGGGGGTATATGCTAAGCATGTGTACTCATTCCTACAATTAAAAATTATAGGTTTCAAATAGTTTTAAATTTAATTGGAATTCAATATCAATACAATATAGTACAATATAGAAGGTAAATTTCATAGTTAAAAAGTCTCAAAGTTCAAAGTTTCAAATAGAATCTAGATTTTTATGTAGCTACGTGATTCATATTAATTTTACAAGTGGGCAATGTTAGATTCTAGTGACACTCAACATAGATATGGTTGTACTTGAACAAGCCAAATTTGGTGGTTCCACCCTTTATTCTACCATTTTTGAGTCTAATGACATTCAATGTCTATGGTTACATGTAACTAGACACATGTAATCTACAAATTCATATGAGAGTTGGAGAGTACAATCCTTCCAACTCAAGGGATTCCATTGGTTTTCAAATTTATACTTGACAATTTTCAATTCACCATAAGTTCAACATTTCTCTAAATGACTCAAGAAGGGGGGAAAAACATCTTCACTTTCAAGTTAGAAATCAATTAGATTGCATACTCTTTTAGGTGTATACTTTCCTTGCTCTCTTTTCAAAATTTTAAATTTTCAAATTTTCAACTTTCAAATATGGAAAATAACTAATTTAAATAACATTATTTTAGGATTCACATTAAAGTATCTTGCATGATTATGCTTCACATTAAAAGACAAAGGGTATATAAACACTTAGGTTTTCATCTATTTTACTCTAGAAATTTCAATTCATTTCATCAATAAAATAAAGTGGGAGTAAATTTAGACATATAAATTTAATCATTAAATGTTTGACAATGTTTAATCTTAATGTTCTTACCTCACTTGGCTTATTTACCATTTTGTTAACTCAAAATATCTATGGAAGCATACACTACTCTAAAAACTATCTTGTAAATACTCAAAACATAATTTAGAACCCCTAATTTAATTAAAATCACCCATAAAATCTTTTCCAATAGTCTATATCCCTTTAAGATAGGACATCACTAGGTTTTATAGGGCCACACTGCATCCTTGTCCACTAGTGTGACATTTCCCTTGTGCCTCAATGGCAAATTTTCAAATTCAAGATATTTCATAATGGATATCCCACATGTTAGAAAGTTAAGATAATAGAAAGATTCTAAATATTCCTATATAAAATCACATAAATGCCTATAAAATCACCACTTGACCATTACTTGGAAAATTTTACTTCACATTGAGTAAAAGAACAACAATCTTTCTAATTTTAGTTGTAAGTTATTCTAACTGTCATAGGTGAATTTTTAAGCTCTTTTATTTTAGGTCAAGGGAATTAATTGTAAAAAATTCAAGTCAATTTTATAGTTTAATTCATATAGTGAAATATAAAGTTTCACACGCTCACTCTAAGAGGAATAACTACATCAGCCTGAGGCCCTTTTAGATTATATAAGTAACACTCAGATTATGTAAGGTTTTTGAGGATATATTAATTATTCCCCTTGCCTTATTCCCCCCAGTTTCCTTATTTTATATCTATTTGGTTTATTTTTAGGATCTATGGTTATAATTTTAGGCACTTTTGTGTGTCACATCAACACCTGTAGGTTATCAACATACCCTTTCATAAATTTATAAGTGCTTGTGTAGGAAAATCATTTGCACAGTCAATGTAGACATGAATGCAGTTAATAGACAAGGATGCAATGCACCCATGTATAACCTAATGTGCCCTTGTCCTATCATATTTTATAATTATTGTTTAGTTTGTAGCATAGTTTACAAAGGTTTTTAATTAATTGTATATCAGAGATCGGCCTACATAATCAACATATAATTAGATCCATGCTAGGTTTGCATATTTAATTTTTATTACTATTTATAGATCATTTAAAAAAAATTAAATTATTGTATTTCACATTTATATTATATATATTATATAATATAAATAAATATTTCAATAGTTTAGTGGTTTATAACATTTAACTGCTAAATAAAAAATAACCATTAAACATTGGGATACTTCTTTCATGAGATAATTACAAAATTATTCAAGTATCAATTATAAAGTGGTAAATTATGATGAAATATTTATATAGGCTATAATATCACACAATATAATCAAATAAGTCATTATTGATGTTAAATCAACTAAAAATGTTTGTAACATATCATTATTTCATAATTATAGGTCCACATGCTAAATCTAAATGTAGAAAATCAAATATTTTATAAAGTATATTATGGGATATGGCCATCCCTTGAATTTTTTTAAATGAATGTGATACTCAGATCAAAGAATGTGAATTCCATATGTCAATTCACACACCATGATACACATTACAACTTACTATTGGGACAACCTTGGATACACACTATGAAAGCAATACCATGTACATTACATGTGTGTTATATTTGCACATGATGGAAATCTATATACATATATATTAGACAATGATCCTTTTAAAATCTATATTTCATCACTACCTTTTAAGGTGACTCATGAAAATGAGACAAAGGGTATAACCCATGTATTGTCACAACCTATCTATCAAATCAAATTGTTAGCTCCATCGAAGTGGGATTTTTCAATATTATCATCACTTCCATATAAACTATTATGAGAGTTACTTGATTTCAACCTTATCAATCTTATTTATCCATAAGATCTCGATCCAAAAAAACACATATTAAATAAATATGATAGTAGGGAATAGTGTGAGTATCATTATATGGTGGGGCATTCTATAAAAAATGCTTCAAATTAAGACACAAAAAATAAATATCTTATTTAAAATAATATTATTTATATTGATACACTGTCATGAGAATAAAGATCACAATAGAATGATAAAAATAATTTAGAGCCTATTACAGTCATCACAAGCACTCAACATATGTATGAGAGACTTAAACATGACAATGATAAGGAATATCACACAACACATAATACATGTACAGATTCATGTCCTGACATATATATAAATGCATTACATATATGATATATTACACCAATGCAATGATACATTTATACCATGAAATATAAGACCTCCACATGAGCTTTTTTAGTTGGAAGTAACACATGCTATTGTACATATCTTCTTTAAGATTGTTCATCAAATTATTCTTAGGTATCATTCTATATTGTAATATGGTCTAACCTTGATTATTTTTCTATCACTTGGATCTATGTTCACTTGGACCTTGGCCCTTGATGTTATCTTGATTTGGAAATTTGTGACACTTATCCTATAATTATTCTAGTGTACATCCTCTATGACATGCTAATTTCTCACTCTTACATATTGACTACTTATACATGTTATGGCTTCCATTGATATTGCATGATCACATTCACTTATATATTCATATTACATGATAACACATTGATTATTTCCCATTGGTGGTATTCAAATCCTTATCTCTACATACACTATCGAGCTACATTATTTAAATTCACATATATAATGGGGGAATATTGCTTGATTTCACTTTCTCCACATAGCCATGCTATAAAATATAGTGCACATTATTTTTTGACACTTATTAAAAATAGTTCATATCCTTCCCATTATTATATTTTAAAAGCTTTTACATACTTGAATAATTTTATATATTTTAAAAATATCAAAAATTAAAATAAAAAAACACAAAAAAATACTAAAAAAATCAAAATTAGGACCTGAGCATGACATGATTACTAGATTGCAGTACTTACATATGCTATTTATGACATGTTTTTTAAATGACATATTATTTTCATATACACATGTATTTCATGGCATATGAGTGTGATGCAAGACATACATGTTACACATGGACATATAGATGTTAAAATTTTCTCTACCTAGTGGTCATGCTAATACCAGGGGAATCTTATTCCATAGGTTTCACTATTATAAGTTATATAATTCTATGACCTTTTTTATGTTGATATTTCTATATCACTTACACATGTATTTATAGTTCCTTACATCTTACAAAATGATACATAGATATGTTAATCTACTATGATGTGGCATTGCCATATATGGATGGTATAAGCCAGTATTTAATTGGTATATGCTCCATTAATGTTGTTAATATATTACATGATGGTTTGGTTTGTGTTCATCTATTGTGTGGGGCCATTTTAACTCATTTTTGACATTTTTATTCTTATTGTGTGTGGCCCTTGACCTTGTTTAATGTTGAATATTTGTCCCTTATTTGTGAGATCTTTATGCCCTTGGCCTTGTTTGTTGTGACATATTCATGTCCCTTGTCTACCACCCCTAGCCTTATGTGTGACACTAACACTTGAGCTTGTTGCACTTATTGACATTGAGTGGTGCCATGATCCATATCATGCACCTTTACTATGTAGTGTTATTCAATGATTCTACTACTACGCGTTTAATTAATACATCTATATATACATGACATATATGCCCTACTTTACAAATGTTACATACATGTCATGATTGACATATACATTACTATGATGAGATACTCTCCACATGATCACATGATTATACATGATGCTATCTTTATACATGGCATGCCATAATTAACTCTTGTTTAGAGATAAGTGACTTACAACACACATCCATCACCTCAAAAGGGGCATTAAAATGGCCTTGTCAT
Organism: Torreya grandis; assembly: GCA_037957365.1. Classification (NCBI taxonomy): domain Eukaryota; kingdom Viridiplantae; phylum Streptophyta; class Pinopsida; order Cupressales; family Taxaceae; genus Torreya; species Torreya grandis. The sequence goes on from JARHVA010001809.1 coordinate 1,255,927, forward strand.
AGAGACATAAGCCTCCATGATCAAAAAATCAAATCATAGTACATATTTCAGCAATTTTATTAGTATTAATTTATCTAAATTAAAACTTTTTGCATATAGTCTATAATCAAATTTCTTCCCTAGTGATACGATGCTTATTTACCTTCATGTTGTTCTTTGTGTAGCGTGCAACCTACTCATCTTAATATTATCCAATCTTCAATGTTGTGTATTTTTAATACATCAGGTATTCATTTTTTTAATTTTTTGAAACATATTTTTTGTGATGTCAAATTATTTCCATGAGTAACTTAATTATTTAATAGATAATAGCCTAAGTTTTGTCTTAGTATAGTCATTTGACATAGGTGTCATTTAAAAAAAAATTCAAGTGTAATTTGAAGTCAAAGAGTCATTTTCAAGTTTCAATTTTTAGATTAATATGTGTCTTTAGGTTATTAGTCATTGACTAGATATTTATTCATAAGTTAATTATTTGATAATTTGTTTTGGGTTGACAGGCTAAGTTAATTGTATTTAGTATGGTTCTAAAATGTCTAGTCAATAGTTATTATTATAGTGTATATAAATTGATTTCATTTTTAGATGATATTTCATTAATTTTTTTTTGTGTCGTCAAAAGATAAATATTCAAAATATTTGCATCAATATTCATTATGTCATTTTGTGAATGTTATAGTCTTTGTAAGTGTCTTCGAGTCTCCATCTTTGTATTTAGGTGTGTAAATATTTTAGTATCTAGTCATCATTGTCTTTCAAGTCAAAGTCAAATAAATTGTAAAACAAATGCATTATTGGAGTACCCAACATCCTAAAATAAATTAAATATTATGGAAATTTCACATTGTGAGGGAATATTACACTAATATTCCATTTCATTTCTATGCCAAATCAACTAGAATTGAGGGGAGATTCTAGTGGTAACAATAATTTTCTATGTTGTTTGAGATTGAGTGGAAATAATAAAAAAATAACTTATACAAAAAAATATATTAAAGACATTGATAATATTGCTATTTGTGTGAAAAATTTCCATAATAAACTCTTGATGTAAAAATATAGTAGAGACTTAGATCATAGATACTATAACAAACATGTACTTGATAAGAACCATGATTAGTTGGTTGATGTGTTTGTATGAGTTGGTTGATGGGTCCCTTCCATTCATAAAACATGTATTCACATTAATAGTGATGAGTATCATAAATCTCTTTGTTTAGATCAACTCAACTTGGTTGATGTCATGTCAAACCAAGGCCAATGTCCAATAACAATCAATAGTAAGGAGTAAAAATAGTAAGTAATACTTGTTTATTAGGGGGATTTGTGGATCATTTATTGCTAAATTTCTACTCTAGTCAAATTGAATTGAAATATATCTATTTAATTCAAAAGTAAATACTTTATGAAAAATTGAAATGCTGACAAGGAAAATAAACACACTTGCTGATAAAAGAAATTAGACATTAATATATTTATTGAATTGAAATGGTGCTTGAAAATGAACACATTTAATGATAAAGGAAAACACACATTAATATATTTATTGAATAGAAATGATGCTTGGGAGGAAATGCTAGAATTCAAAATATAGAAAGTATCTTAAAATAGAAACACACACACATAGACTTGTAAGCTAGATCAAATCACACATTTAACATAAAGATGTACAAGAATAAATAATAGTAATACAAAATATAAAATACCAAAAAATAATTTTGGTTCCTTGGTTGAGTGGCCCCTTACTTTCCCTTGGAACATGATGTAGATCACACTTAGTCTTTTAACAACATCAAATCTTAATTAACTTTTGAAAAGCTTACAATTTGATAAATACTTAAATAACTCTACTTAACCTTAATGTCTCTCAATTTCTTATTGACTGTCTAACTAAAAATCAATCAAAAGACATTGGTAATATTTCCAAATGCTTCTAAAATAGTTGACTAGAATAGTTAACCCCTAACAATATTGATACCTAATCTAATTTATTACAAACTAGAAAAGAAGTTAGAAACTCCTTCCATGTTTCAAGGTGAAATGGTGGAAGAGATACATAGGTGTGCATGTAGAGATCTTAAATATTGATAGTTATAATATCTCCAGTTGCAACCATGTATGATCTGGTAAACAAATCTCACAATATTCATAGTGATGCATTTACAAAACATTACTATAAATACTGTCTATAAGTAGGAATAATATATATGGTAAGTTTACTAATGAATTTATAAGCGACTCAAAGTGGTTTGGTATGGAAATCAGATGCACATTTAAATCGATTAAGATGGAGATTAATAGGGGATAAATTGGTTCATTAATTGGATATAATGAGCCATTTTATGGACTCATAATTTCACCACACTTCACTTCTTGTAAGTCTTCTTGTAAGATAAAACCTTCCCTACTCATGATCAAGCACTTCATTTTCCAAATTTCATCTGAGATTATAGACATCATAGTATGTGTCCCAATTTTTATCAAGTGAATTCACAAACCGTTTATGTCTCTGAACTAGTAATCTCCATTTTTAAAACTACTCAATGGAATGATGTGCCACATTATACCATGGAGATATATGGCTAAGGATGAGAAAAGGTATGAATCTCATACCTATCAACTCCTAACCATACATATGATTGAATTGCTAAATTATCTCAACAACATGTCTAGATCTTAGAAAACTCCATTTAAGGTTGCTGGTTGAAATCAACTCTCTTAGTATTAATGGTGTATTCAATGTATCCCATATTTTATCATAGGAAATCAATGATTAATTAAAATGGTGTTGCAAATGTTCTTAAAAATTTGTGGTACTATAATATATAACTTGTGGATAGTGTTCCCTAAATTTTGGTTGGTATATAAGGCTTTTGAACCACATAATTTATTCTTCTAAATTCAGAAATTGAACTCTCATAAAAAGGTTAAAAATATTTGCTTTGTCAAAATATTCATCATTTATTATGTTCCATGTAATTTGGTTTTGTAGGGTATAAATTTAAGATATAAGATGGGATTATCTTACAAATAGATTGATTAGGAAATAAGATATATGACCTAAGAAAAAGCTATATAAATATATTTCACACAATAAATTTTGATGTTCTAGGGTACTAGTCTGATAGGCTTTCATGAATTGGTTTTTATCCTCTAATTCATGGGGTAGTCCACAAGAAATCATTATCGATTTCCATCTAAGAAACTTTTCATGAAGAAAAAGACTATAGGTTGAGGCAGGTCTCCTGCAAGATAAAAGTTTCTCCCCTAGCTCATAAGCTACTTAGAGGGTAGACTCTACTTTTTTTTTATGTTTTCTTTCTTCTTCAAAATCTATCCTCAATTTCTCATTTTATTTATTTAACCTTTTTAATTCTTGACAAGTTTCATTCCAAGTGGTTATGATGTCATGATAAGACAACTTTGTTTGAACCACTTGGTATTATCATGTGTTTGGCCCAACCACTTTTTATTTCAAGAACACAATTTAATTATCTTTATTCAAAGACTGAATCTTAATTTTTTATAATTATGTTTTTAAATATGAGATAGTGTATTTATTACCTTGTAACTTCATTCTAAGGATGGAAATTTCTTCCTCTTGTTGCGTTATAGTAGTTTTAGCTTTGGATATGATCAGAGATTATTGTACTTATTACTCTTAATCATGGCTATAGGAGTGAGTTTACTCTATCTTAATGACTGGGGATTTTCCTTTATCCTTTGATTGAGATGAATAATATGGATGGAGTTCTTCCATAACTTCCTCAAATGATTTTTCCATGGTTTCTGATTCTTCAATGATGAATTAGGGTTATTCTCTTATTTCTTCTTTTGTAGATCTTTATTTAATACCTAGAGTTTTAATAAGATGTCCTTGATTTAAGCTACCAAGGATATTTATAGCATCCCTCTCTTGATCATCCTCATTATATAATATAAGTATTATTCTTCTCTTTGGTAGAGGTATTAGCCTAGAATCCTCCCTTGGAGTCTTCTTTCTTGAACTTATCCTCCCTATATGGTGATACTTTTAGAGATGGTCTCTCTTCATCAAAGATTTCCAAGATAGGAACTTGGGTAGTTATTGGTTCTAGGGTTTCCTTGGAGCCTGGTTTAGGTACCCCTATTTTCAACTTATTTTCCTTCCTTACCTTTGGAGTTGGATATCCACTATAAGTTCCTTATTTTAAACCAGATATTGGTGTAATGAAAGAATAGAGAGGTCTTGTATTTGTCTCAAATTTCCTTTTTATCTTATTTTGTAGGAATATTTCCTAGGCAACCTCTCCATCTTGTGTCTTCATGAAATGATGTTGGTAAATGAGCTGAATAAACCCATGATTCATGATGGAAGCAATTTTATATGCATATTTTCTTACCATGAATTAAATGTCTCCATGTATAAATATAGGAAAATTCACATTTCATTCCAATTTATGAAGTCCTTGTTTGAGGTGACCAAGGATTCTCATTGTATCACAGTTGAAATAACTATATTACCCATCACAAGTAAAATACTTTATAACCCAAAATGCAAATATACTCTAGGCTTTTGGTAGACCATCTCTCTTGATTATTTTTATTATATTATCCCAATAAAATAATATCTCCTTTTTTAAAAATATTCTTTTTGTTAATAGGTAGTATTTCTCTTGGAAAAGTCATGTTCACTTTTTGAACTAACATATTAATGATCCCAATTTTATGGTAAATTCCAATTTTTGAAAAATATACTTTAAAAAATGGGTGAATGTGACATTTCAATAACTTAAAATTAACCTTATACATAGAAAACAAAATACAAAATATCTCAACTCGGTTTTGATGTTTTCTCTGTCTGCTTAGCCTGCCACTTGTCCTATGAAAAAGGCCACACTAGTTAGTTAAAAGAGCATATACATACAATAGGCATGAATTTTGTTTCTTTGTTCCTTGAAAAGTTACCATTTATAGTTTTTAGATTTTCATCTCTTATATATATATATATATATATATATATATATATATATATATATATATATATATAGGGAGGAGGACTATCAATTACTAGTTTTCAATCTTCTTCCGTTATTAAGATTAAAATATCTCATTTAACTATAATAGAAGAAAAAAATTATGCCATGTACCCAAACTCACCTTGATACTAAATTTTATTGAAGAATTCCTCTTTTCTTGGAGGTTTATGATGAAGTCTTAGACTATGTCCATTAAATAAGAGTATTATTTTATTCCCATCAATTAGTAGAAGCTAAACTGATCCATCATCAAAGATATTTTCCACTTGATAGGGTTCCAACCATCTAGTATGAAGCTTTCCTTTGAAACGTTGATAATTTGAATCAAATAAAAAAGCCCAATCTCCTTCCTTGAATTTCATTTCTTTTATGTGATTGTCATGCCATTGTTTTTTTTGATGTTGTAGAAGCTTTGTTTGATGTAAAGCTTCCAACCTCATCTCATCAAGTTCATTGAGCTAAATAATCCAATATATTTGTGATTCATCTAAATTTATGCCCACTTTTGATGTTATTCTCAAGGTCTATAATTCAAACTTAATTATAAGTAAAGACTTATTACCAAACACAAGCTCATATGATGATAAACATATGGTGATTTTCCATGTGGTATTATAAGCCTATATTGCTTCAAGTAAAATTTCTACCCAATCCTTTCTACTGATGATGACTATCTTGGTCAAGATGTTCTCTAAATCCCTATTATTAACCTCTCTTTACCCTTGGCTTATAGATGGTATGGTGATGATTTATTGTGGGTGATATGATAGTACTCTAAAAAGTATTTATTCATATTGGATATAAATTGAGATACCATATCTCTTAGTGCTCCAAACTGATGCATGATCTTGGAGTACAAAATGTCAACAAATAGTTCTTCTCTTTCAAAGGGTAGACCTTGGAATTATGCCCATTTAGTGACATAATCTGTGCATACAAGGAGGTAATATTTTCCCTAGGATGGTGTATCAATAGGACCAACACAATCTAACCCTCATTTCTAAAAATGTCTTAGAACCACTTGAGGATGGAGAGACATTTCATTAGACAGAGTAGGTTTTCCCATCATTTGATAAGGATCACATTGCCATACATATATTTTCACACTTATATGTAGTGAAGGCTAGTAGCATCCATCCCCAAGGATATTATTAATAGTCCTTTTAGTTGAATAGTGTCCTTCCCCTAGTTTATCATAGTAATCTCTATATTATCATAGATCTCATCCTCTCTTACACACATATGAAGTACTAAATCAGGTCCACATTTAAAAAAAAACACCATTGATCCATTTAAAGTGAGCACTATTCCTAACCAAACATTTTTTTTTTAATTAGTAAAATCATAAGGAAATTTTCCTATGGCTAGGTAGATTTCCATATTGTTGAAACTGTGAATAACTGCTCATCTAGAAATTTGTCTTCAACTAGCTCATCCTCACCTAGAACATTTAACCTTGATAAAAAATCAACATCCATATTAAATTTTTATGACTTATCAATAATTTTAATATCAAATTCCTACAAGATGAATAACTATCTGATGATCCTACCTCCTACCATTAGTTTATTCATTAAGTATATTGTGGTCGAATGGTTTGTGTAAACAAAGATCTTATATCCAATGATGTAGTGATGAAACTTGTTCATGGAATATATGACATCTAAGAATTATTTTCTAGTAGTGTTATAGTTTCTTTTAGTAGAAGTTAGATTTTTACTAATATAATAAATGGCATACATATTTCTTTTCTCATCTTTTTATCCAATTACTACCCACATATCATTGTTAGAGGCATATTTATGTATGTAAAAGGGTTGATGTAAATGATGAACTCTCATAATTGTAGTAAAGATCAGTTTCTCTTTTATTGACTCAAAAGTGTGTTGACACTTGTCAATCCACAAAAATTTACTCTCTTTAGTAATCAAAGAAAACATAGGTGCAACAATTTTACTAAAGTCTTCTATAAAATATCTATTGTACCTGACATGTCCTGGAAATTTTTTGATATCCATTTGATTTTTAGGCATAGGTAAGTTAGAGATGACTTCAATATTCTTGGGATCAACTTATATTTCTTTGGCTGAGATGTGATGGGCTAGGATAATTATTTGATCAACCATCATCAAGAATTTATCATGGCTTAAAGACAATTGATGTTGTTCACACCTAGTTAGTAATTTATCTAAATTATCTAAGGTTTCATCAAAGGAATTATCATGTAATATAAAATTATCCATATAAAATTATACACAATCATTGGTTAAATCAATAAAAAATATCTAAAACTACCCTTTGAGAGGTAACTGGTGAATTACATAGACCAAAAAGTAACACTCTATACACACATGTTCCCCAAGGACATGTAAAATTTATTTTATAGTTATCATCTAGAGCTAATCTTATCCAATTATAACCATTAACCCCATATAAAAAGGAGATGCACTTATTTATAGCAAGGTTATCTAGAACTTGCTTTATCAAGGGCAAAGGGAAATGATCTTTCATGGTGGCCTTATTAAGCTCTCTATAGTATATGCATATTCTCCACTTGAAATTTTTATTTAGTATTATCACAAGTGGTAAAACCCATTGAATATCTAATATTGGGTAAATGAATCCCACTTGCAATAGATTTTTTGTCTCTATTTTAACCATGTCTCTTAATTTTGGGTTGATTCTCCTTTGTGGTTGTCTAACTGATTTGGTATTTTTGTGTAGATGTGATGGGTGCATATACTTAGGTTAATGACCTTTGATTTAACTATTTAGGGTTATGTATTTTAAGCCTTAGGTTGTTAATGGGTGTAATTATAGTAAATCAAGAGGTAAAAATATGCAATAAATATAACCAATGATTTGTAATAGAATTGATTTTGTTTGACCTTTCTAAAAATAATAATAAATGATGTATGTGATCTAGGAATTTGAGTCAAGAGAGGATGTTTAGTATGGTGTTAGTTTCAAAATGAAAACAAAATGAAATAAACACACTAATAGCATAACATCTATAGGCCTAGACACTAGGGAGAGCTTAGTTAACAAAAGCAAATGACAAACACAACTAAAAATCAAGGAATGAAAACAAAATAATTCACTCACCTTCCTTGGATGTTTAAAATGACTTCATAGTAGTGGCTTGCTCAGTTTTGTGCTCATGAAGTCCTTAGAAATGGAAGCTTGGCTACCTCTATCTCTCCTTGGCACCTTTTGCTTATGGCTTGGAATTAATTTGGCATGATAAAAATAATTTAAATATCTTCTTAAATATATTTTTTCATTATAACTTTTCACCAAAATAGCTTATAAATGATGTTCATGGCCTCTCTATTTATAGATTTTTGGATTTAATTAGAATTAACCTCAACCATCCATCTTGAGATGTAGATGTGTGGTTGAGGATTAATTCAATTTTTGGAATTAAGTTTGTAATTATCCTCATCATGACATTGGAAGAAGTGGAAATTAAGAGGCATGGAGGGCATCATGGAAGGCATTGATGAGGCATGGAGGGCATGAATCTTGATATTTATGGCATTTATGGCCTAGGGATGTCTTCCCAAGAAATGAGGTCAAGTAATGATGTAGATATTCAATTTTCATTTAAAAAATAAAGTATTTAACAAGTTTCCATGGAAATTTTTATTAGGCCTTAATTTAGGTTAATTAGCTCTTAAGCATGATTAAGCACTTTATGCACAAATCACTCAAATTGATCAGAATGCCTTGTTATTGGTCTAAAATTTGACTATATTAGAATTAGAAGTTTACATCAAGTGTGTTAGAACCATTATCCCATTTAGGATTCTACTGACAACAAATAACCAAGGCACACATCTTGTGTAAGAGATTTGATAGGAAAGAGAAATATAGACCTCCCAGGTGCAAAATTGGCATTTTGACTTCAAATGCTCTGATCAAAGTTAGTTGGTCCATAAATTACATTTCCCCATTTAGGGATACCCTAGCTAAAATCAGCACTTGAATAGGTCAGTTCCATATCATTTAATGTGTTTTAGTGTTTTTAGGCCAAATTGTGTGTTTTCAAAGGAAATTGGCCAAAATCTTGATTGGAGGTTATTGATGGCTAGTTTTAGGTTTCTACAATTTCCCCCTATTTGGGAAGGCATTGAAAGCTATAATCATAGTAACATATTCTCAAAGAATGAAAAGGTCATGTATGCCTAACACTGTAATGATGATAAACTAACTGTATGATGCCCCCTCAAGGGAATGGTTGGTACAAGTAGGTCAAAAAATAGTCCATCAAAAAGAAAGAAGCAAAATGAGGGCACCAAAAAAAGGAAAGATGATGGGGTGAAAACACAATGATATTGAAAAATTAGTTAAAATCATTAAGAATACATGTGGGATGGTGCACAATGGTTTTCCCAAAGGTGGTTATAAAAATTATACCCTGATAGTGGCAACATGGTATGATAACATAATGATTTGCCCAAAGGTAGTTATAATCATTGAGAAGATGAAGCTGCCCCAGTTAGGATAGATAAACAAGATAACATGCCCCTGTATAGGAAAAAAAAGTAAAATAGTGACAACATAATTATTTTCCCAAAGGTGGTTATAATCATTAAGAAATGTAGGTGAGATGGTGTGCAATGATTTGCCCATAGGTGATTATAATCATTGGACCTCGATTATGACAAACATGATAAACTTGGCCAAGGATGATGACAACTCAAAACATAGGGTAATGATGAATTGGAACAACCTACTAGTAAGGAGATAGTCATCCAAACTAATAAATTTTGAAATTATTTCATGTTTAATTACTTCATTTGGGATATGATTAGGATTGAATCAAGATATTGATGCTAAAGAGATGCCACCATTGCTGAATAAACTTTTTGAAGTTGAGGTTTATTGTAGCACATGTCGGTAGGAATCATGGTATAACATCATGAGGACTTGGCTAAAAGATGCAAGACGACTGACTCTTATAATCTAATATTCAATAGAAAACAATACATCAATGATAAAAACCATGATAATAATGTAAAAAAATAAATAGAGATAGATTCAAGTGTAAGTATTGGCAAGGAATCACCTAATGAACACACATAAACTGAATCAAGGTAATAGTGCTAAAAGCAAATAAATAGGTAGACAAACAAACAACATAAGTAGAAACAAAAAAACAAACAATGTAATAAAAACCCTACAAAAATTGCCCCTAGAAAATAGGCAATAACTTAACAAACAAACAAAATGAGGGAATATAATAAAAGGAAGGGGGTGGCTGAGTTGTCTCAATATGCACTAGGCAAGTGGATGCTACCTATATAGTTTCATAGATGTAATATACAATAAAAAAAAATTAGACCAAATGTAGTTCTCCTAGGGAATGGGAAGAAAATGATAATTGATGAAAACAAATAGAATGGATGTGATAGAAGAATAGGAATGGTCTTGAAAAATGGCAAGTTCATGAGAGAAAAAATTGAAAAAGGATGGGGAAACTAAATGACAAGTGATTTGCTTATAACTTAGTAAGGGTTCCCAAAATCCTTAAGGTAAAGAAATGGTCAAATTTTTTTTGTTTTTTCTAACAATTTTACAAATGTTTTTGGAATTTTATAAGTATCTCAACTTGATCAAGAATGACAAAACACCAAATGGTTCAAGCTCAAAAAATGGTGAGAGAGTTCAAACTTAGGTTGCTCACAAAATAACAAGAACGTAGCTTAGGTTATTCACAAAATGGCAAGAGCATGGTGGAGAAGGGTGATTGAGCTAACCTCAACAAGTATTGAGCATTGCCTACATAATCCTAGAGTAAGACCTCAAGTCACTATAGTTTTACCCTTACAATAGAGGAAGTTGACTAGTGTAGCAGTCAATTCAAACAAAGCAGGCACAATTGGTAAATAGGCATAATATGACATAGGAAGTGGAAAGTTGGTACACCAAGGCTTAATGTTGCCCCTAAATTACCCATAGGAAGTTATAACTAGAACATAATGACATAGATTGATGGTACTAATTTGCCCAAAGGTGGTTATAATTAGTAGCAAGACCGATGGTAAGAAAGGAATAACAAATGAAGGATGCAACTACTAAAAATTCTGTCATACTATCCCAAAATATGCTCTTTATTTGAATTACTTAAACTAACTGATGAAACTAATCAGATACCTCAATCCTAAAACTATGTAATAAAAGACAAAAACCAAGGTCAAATAGGTTAGGCTTTAGAAGGCATTGGGTTGATAGAATGAAAATATAAAGTGGATATGACAAAGAGATAGTTAAAGATGGTATTGGTAAAAAGAAGAATAGTGATAAAATGGCATAACTAAAATGGTCCTTATAGATAATACACCTTATCATTAAAGCATAGTACTATTTGAGATAAATAATATTCATTGGCTTTATAAGTTCATCATTTTTTGGTGTGGCAATCCTATATGCTCCTGATCCATAATCTATAATGATGAAAGGCCCTATCCAATTTGGTTTGAATTTCCCTTTATGCTTCTTTTCAATCAAGGTGTTCTTTTGGTTTTTTTTAAGAACAAAATCACCAAGTTTAAATTTTCTATACTTAACACAGTGATTATAGTGGCCTTTGAGTCAATTTTGATATGCTTGAATATTTTTGAGTGCAACCAGTGTTTTTCATCATGTAGGTCTATCTGTTGTAGGTGAGTTACTCAATAGTCATAATCATCTAGGACATGCTTGAAAGAGATGCGTAGTGAAGGTAATTTTACCTCAATGGGAAGGATGGCTTAAATACCATAAATAAGTGAGTATAGAGTGGATATTATGGGAATATGATGATTGGTAAGATATTCCTAAAGGGTAAGGAATATCTGGAGGTACCAATCATGACCAACATCATTGATAATATTTTTGAGAATGTTAATAATGGTTTTGTTGGATGCCTTGGCTTAACCATTACCTTGAGGGTAATATGTTGTATAAAAATGTTGTGTGATGTATTTAGAACATAGTTATTCTACATCCTTGTTCTTGAATTATCCTCCATTATTAGATATATTGTCAAAGGGGATACCATAACAACAAATGAGGTGGTTAAAAATGAATTTCAAAATTTGCTTTCCATTCATGTAAGTGAGGGGTATAGCTTCAACCCACTTAGTGAAATACTTGATGGTGGTAAGGATATGTTTATGGCTATTAGATGAAGTGGGGTTAATCTTCCTAATGAGGTCAAGTCCCCATGTAGAAAATGGCCATGGTGTCAACATTAGTTTTAGAGTTTTTGCTGGGGCATGAATCAGATTAGCATGCCATTGACATTTGTCACACTTTTTTATGTAAGCAATGGTATCTACATACATTATGGGCCAATAATAACTAGTAGGTAAAATATTTTTGGATAGGACTTCCCCACTAGATGAGCTCCACACACTCCTTCATGAACTTCTCTTAATGCTAGTGTAGACTCTATTGAGTTTAAACAATGAAGCAAAGTTCCGTCAAAACTATGATGGTAAAGGGTGGATCCAAGTAAAGTATAATGAGTGGAATAATGAATGAAGGATTTGGTTTTTTTTTGAGATAGGTTAGATGGAAGAACTTGGTCATGAAGGTAGTTATAAAGGTCTGAGTACTAGATAGAATTAGGACCAATAATATTATAAATCATGGCAATGGTTAAAGGTCTATGAGCTAGTGCCGACAAATTCTTGATGAGGAATTAATACTCTCTAGATTTATCTATTTGTCAAATTAGAGAGCCAATAGTAGCCATGGCATCTATAGTTCTGTTACTAGCCCTTGGTATGTGCTCAAATTAAATATTGACAATTTGTTATTTAAAAGTATCAACCATGGCTTTATATGGAACCAATGTGTCATCTTTGGTCTAAAAATGATCTGTAACCTGATTGATGATTAACTAAGAATCACCATAAACTTGGAGATGATATATATTCCAATGCACTACTTATCAAAGTCCTACAACAAGTTCTTCATACTCAGCCATGTTGTTTATACAAGGAAAACTAATTCTAAATGATTTAGGGATTAGATCCCCTATGGTGTAATAAACAATAGGCCTACCCCTAATCTATGTGTAGTAAATGAACCATCAAAACATAGCTTCTAGGGATTCTCCTTAAGGGGTGTGTCAATGACAATAATTATAGATTCATCAAGAAATTGAAACATGAGTCGTGTGTCTATGAGAGGTGCTTCAACAAGTTGATCTATGAGAACTTGTCCCTTGATTGCCTTCTGATTGACATACTCTATGTCAAACTCACTAAGAAGCATGACCCATTTAGACATTCTACCTTGAAAATATATTTTAGATAGTAGATACTTGAGTGGATCTACTTTTGAAATGACCATGATCTTATTATTCAACATGTAATGACACAGTTTATAAGCTATGAAGACCATAGCTAGACAAGCTTTTTCAATAGGTGCATAGTTATATTCATATGTAACTAAGGTAAAACTTAGGTAATATACAATGTGCTCCTTTCCTTTATCATTATGTTGAGCCAAGATTTCCCCCAAAGCATGATAAGTAGCTGATAGGTATAAAAAAAATGGCTTTCCTAATATAGGATGTCAGGGGATCTATAGCTCTACCAATTAGAGCACAATTGATTACTTTCTTATATGCAATTAAACACGAAATTATACCAGAATGATAAAGAGCTAGAAACTTGAGACAACAAAGAATTTGAGAGACAATACACATGCTTGTATTAAATACTATTAGAAGAAAATACAATAAGGAAGATGCCACTTCTTCCTCCACCTGAAAGGCTTGCCACACCTCAAGACCTTCTTCCCTCTCTCTCTTGCTCAACACAACAACTCTAAAGCCTGAGTTGCTATCCCTCCTTGAATGCTTCAGCTGATCTCCTTGACCTTACACCTGTAGATCTCCTTGACCTTGCTTGCTTCAATGCTCTTACTTGCCTTCTTGCTTAATTACAATACATGCCTTATGGGTCTATAAATAAGATCCCATGCTTACAAAAATAGAACTCTAACTACTAAAATTAGACATGCAGCCCGCGACTTAAATTAGCCCCTTAGCATGCAAACACTCGGTTCAACTAACTAACTGTTCGTGCAACAAACAGTTTTGGACCGCACAGGCGACCGACACTGGTCCCTGCTTGTTTGGTTTTGCCGACGTTGGCCGACTCCCTGTCGTCACCGATCTCCTTCTCCACTACATCTAACCGACGTTGGTCATACTATCGATGTTGGTCATACTACCGACGTCAGTGGATCTGGTTGTTCAGCATCCTTTCTCTTGTGTCTTCAAACAATTAAAGCTTTTAGCTCCACACCATAACAATCTCCCACTTGGAGATAAACAGCTGTAACTTATACCTGTACCTGTACACCATCTATTTTGTTCCTTAGGATCTGTATCCCTCTTCAACGTCACTCTTGAAGACCAACCACCACGCAAACCTGTGATGCTATACCTGTCTCTTATGCCACAAGAATTTTGCTGCTCCCAAATTTTGCATGACATACATCTGAACCAACTCTACCCTTAGCTCAGAAAACTCCCTGTATATGAAACCCTACAACAAGTAACACAATATAGTAACAGGATAATGTAGCTAATATTATCCAACTTGGTAAAGATAAAATACAATGGTCAAACCTCCATTGTTCAGTAGCGAACTCAAGACCATATACCATAGCCTTCTGTCTCATGTGTCCATCCACTCTCTTCTCTAAAATGGGAATCCATCCCTCTATCCAGTGCTTCCTTCTAGCTAACAACACTACCAACAAATACCTATTTGGTTCTTCTCCAAGGATTCACACTCCTCATCCATGCCAAGCTCCCACTATTTTTGGATTCTACCTGCATTGCTTCTTCCATATTCCTAGTTCATGACTATTAGTAAGCAATATAAAGAAGGTGAACAAGGAATATGAGGTTCACATACCTTTCCTGACCTCCACATGGGTGTTTGAGACTTATTAATTCACCCAACATCTGTCAGTGACTGATCTAGGCCATCTCCTAGTCTGCTCCCGACCGATGTCGGTTCCCTGCACTGACCCTGATTACTGACGTCGTTTCCCTGGCCGACGCCGGTGTCCCTCCTACCGACATTGGTCCTTATGACCAATGTCGGACTTCTCCAGTCTAACTTACCGACCCTGCTGGTCTACACATGATCGATGTCGGTATCTGGATGACTAACGTCGGTGCCAAGCTATTGACATCGGTGTCTGTGTGTTCCTGTAAGTGATGAAATTTTCATCCACAAGCTCTTCTTAGATCAAACCTCTGTCCATGCTGCCCTGCTTAGATTTATTTAGCCCCTGTGACTGATCTCTGTCCTTCATCTCCTCCATAAACACTAAGGCTTCTTTATTCCTGTCAAAAGCATCAAATTTCCTCTTTCTCCAATGAACTGTATCTGTGCTTTCCAAATTTAAACACATACCTTTTGAATCAAGAACTTACATTCCCTTCCTATTCTTGTGACCAAGCCTATTAGGCCACCTCTTCGAATCTACACCAGAAGTAGAATCAGTAATACAAGTAGACAGATAAAGAGTATCTACTTTCTTACCTCTTGCTAGAACAAGTGCTCCCTTGGTAACCTTCCAAGAATCTGCTGTGAGGGTTATTGTGCATCCCTCATCTCCCAACCTTCCTAGAAAAATTAGACTCTGCTTCAGAATTGGAACATGCATGACCTCTTTCAACACCCACGTGTTGTCAATCTGCAATCTCAGCTGCACTTTCCCTTTGCCAACTATCTGACAAGGCGTACCATCCCCTAAATAGAGCACTCCAAAATCTCCCTATTCATACTCATAGAACAAATCTCTGTTTGGGGATGCATGAAAAGATGAACCAGAATCTAAAATCCATGATCCTACCTGACTATCTAAAGAAAGTATGAGAGCATCTTACATCACGATATTTGCATCCTTTGCTTCTTCCACACCTGCATGTTGATTCTCTTTATCTCTCAACCAACACTCCTTCTTTGTATGTCCTTTCTTTCCACAAAACCAGCAGGTAATACCTTTGGACTCGGATCTCCTTCCTGACCTTGATTTCCCTTGCTCAACCTTCTCCCTTTGCCTTTCCCTGCTTTCTACACTTAGAGCATTCCCTGATGATTCACCTGTGCTTCTCCTACGTATTTCTTCATTCAAGATCACACTCACAACATCATCAACTTTTAATATTTTAGAAGCAGATGCATAATTACTTACTGCCATAACCAAACCATTCCAACTTTCAAGCAAAGAACATAAAATCAAGAGAGCCTTTACCTCATCATCAAAAACAATATTGACTGAAGCTAATTGGTTTACCAAACCATGGAAATCACTAAGATGAGTATGTACCGATCCACCTTCCTACATTTGCAAAGTAAATAGCTGCTTCATAAGATATACCTTATTAGAAGCCGAGGGCTTTTCATCTAAATTCGCCAAGGACTTTATCAACTCTTTCGTTGTCTTACACTGTGATAAGCTAGAAATCATAGACGATGCAAGGCTCAACCTTATGGAATCAAGAGCCTTCCGATCAAGAACGGTACATTCTTCATCCTTCATATCTGTGGGCTTGCATGCAACCCCACCCAATGGTAAGTACAAATCCTTTTGATACAGATAGTCCTCAATCTGCATCCTCCAATGTTGATAATTCTTGCTGTTAAACTTCTCCATTCGTAGTCTACTTTCTTCTGCCATTGCTAAACTCCCACTCAATTAGAAAACCCTGTGAATGACCTGTAATCAAAAACAATACCCTGCTTCCTGCAAACTGTAGCTCTGATACCACTTGTTGGTATCAGCTCTTGAACCTGCAACCTGGCTCTGATACCACTTGTCAGGGGATCTATAGCTCTACCAATTAGAGCACAATTGATTACTTTCTTATATGCAATTAAACACAGAATTATACCAGAATGATAAAGTAGCTAGAAACTTGAGACAACAAAGAACTTGAGAGACAATACACACGCTTGTATTAAATACTACTAGAAGAAAATACAATAAGGAAGATGCCACTTCTTCCTCCACCTCAAAGGCTTGCCACACCTCAAGACCTTCTTCCCTCTCTCTCTTGCTCAACACAACAACTTTAAAGCCTGAGTTGCTATCTCTCCTTGAATGCTTTAGTTGATCTCCTTGACCTTACACCGTAGATCTCCTTGACCTTGCTTGCTTCAATGCCCTTACTTGCCTTCTTGCTTAATTACAATACATGCCTTATGGGTCTGTAAATAAGATCCCATGCTTACAAAAATAGAACTCTAACTACTAAAATTAGACACACAGCCCGCAACTTAAATTAGCCCCTTGGCATGCAAACACTCAGTTCAACTAACTAACTGTTCGTGCAATGAACAGTTCTGGACCACACAGGTGACCGACGCCGGTCCCTGCTTGTTTGGTTCTGCCGACGTCAGCTGACTCCCTACCATCGCTGGTCTCCTTCTCCACTGCATCTAACCGACATCGGTCATACTGTCGATGCCGGTGGATCCGGTTGTTCAGCATCCTTTCTCTTATGTCTGCAAACAATTGAAGCTTTTAGCTCCACACCATAACATAGGAGGTAATAAAATAGGTGGATTAACAAGATAGTCTTTGAATCGTTGAAAAGCTATTTAGCAATGATCATCCTAGTGAAATATAACTCCCTTGTTTAAAAGGTGTGTAAATGGATGAAACTTGTCTACTAATTGATAGATGAAGCATTAGATTGATTGGATCTTACCCTGTAAACTATAGAGTTACTTTAAATTAGTTGGTGGTGGCATCTCGTTATAGCATAAACTTTAGCCAGATCAACTTCAATACCTCTACAAGACATGATGAAGCCAAGTAATTTGCTTGAAGTTACACCAAACACACTTTTCTTTGGATTGAGTCTGAATTTGTACTTCTATAATATTTCAAATATCTTACACAACACTACTAGATGGTCAGCCCTAGTTTTGGATTGTCCTAATATATCATCAACAATATCATGCATCATATCATGGAATATGATAATCATGGCCCTTTGATATGTATCTTTAGCATTATTAAGGAAAAATGGCATTAACTGATAGCAAAATGTTCTCCATAGAGTGGTGAACACTATTTTATGTTGGTCTTCTAGTGCTAATCTAATCTGGTTATATCCTAAAAAGCCATCCATGAGTGAAAGCATTTCATAACCGACCATGGAGTTGATGATCATGTCAATATTAGGTAAGGGAAAATCACCTTTAAGACAAGCTTTGTTGATGTCTCAAAAATCAGTACAAATTTTGATCCCTTCAGGCCTTTTACTAATAGGTACCACATTAGAGATCCATTTTGAATAGTCAATGGATCAGATACATCCTGCTTTTAAGAGTTTTTCTAAATATTTCTTTACCAACACAATATTGTAAGGATGCATCTTATATAGCTATTGTTTTACCAGTTTGGCATTAGGATTAACCACAAGATGGTGTAGAACCAAGTCATGGTCTAAACCTAGCATGTTAGAACATGCCCATGCAAAGATATCTACAAATTCTCCCAACATAGCTGTAAAGATGTCACGTTCCTCCTTAGTGAGGGACGTGCCTAGTTTTATCCATTTCAAGTCTAATGGAGTCCTGATATTTACCTTTATTATAGCTTTGACTAGAAGGGTCAAACTATCTTTTAGGATAATAGGTAGTGACTTGAACTATTGGATTATGTTAGGGTCCTCTATTAGGACTTACTATTCAACTTCTCCTAGGAATGATGAATCTAAGTCCCCTAGTGGAAGATATAGCCATGTGACAAAAATAGTAAAAAATTATTCAATAATTTGATCAAATACTTGTTGTTGCTCAAAGCTAAACTCTGATCCATAGGCAAGTTCATCATTGGTGGTTTCCTAGTCTAAATTTAAAGAAGAATGAACACCCCCATCTAATGGCACCTAAAATAGGTTTTCACCACTAGACTAGCCTTTATCTTTACTTTTTCTTTGGTCAAAAAGTGCCTTAAAGAAGTTTTCACTTTGGGACCTTAATGTTTTACTTATTTGTTTTTGGTTAAGGGTGTTCACTCGCTCTCTAAAATAGGCTATAGGCTCTAATGTGATTGAGAACCCTAATTTGTGATCTCCCAATGGAATGTTATCTCTAAGGCCTAAAAAGTCATAGAATGCCTCATCATTCTGGAACTCATAAATTGACAGAATAGATTTTTGTTAGTCCCAATCTATTAGTTGGGGATAATATAATGGCAAAGGGTTATGATGAATGACCAAGGTAAGGATACAAATGAAATTGTTATCAAATATTTTAGTTTTAGCTAGGTTATCAAAGGTGAGGCTATGATCAGACCCTACTTCATTGTCAACATCATCATCACTAGTTACTGGTGATGGAGTTTGAATAAGATATGTGAGATCACCACCAGGTGGTTTATATCCAAGTCCATAAGGTCTTTCATACTTAGTCATGGAAATTGGCTCAATGGTTTCTTGCTAATTTGGTCTAATGCCTCTTCTTTCATAATTGTAATGCTCCATGATCCTATTAGGAATATGATACTTTGTATTTTTATAACAATCAGCTTGGTCATCATTGTATAACCATGATTCATCCCCTTCAAGAGGGTCAGGTCCTAGGCTAGATGCTGGACAAATATGATGGGTCCCTTATCTTTGTTCTTTTATTGCCAATGCATATGTGGGATGACTTCAAGTCACCCAAAGGTTTTTGGATTCTGAGGAAGATTGGCAATATGAAATGTATCATGGCTTACATACTCTCCTAGTCCATTATCTAAAATGATGAAATGATTAAAATCTTTAGGAGGTGGTATGTGGGAAAGGGAATTTAAGGTATTAGGATCTATGCAATTATTTGGTGAAGGATTAATAAGTATAGATTTTTATTTATTCTATTTGGAACATAGATTCATTTCATAATGATAATTATAGATTTGAAATTAAGCCTCAAGATGCTTGCAGTGCTCATATGGGTGTAAATCTCTTAGAATATTCACTTCCATCCTTGAGTGGGAAAACTTGATACATTGGTGCAGCATTAATAAGACTGCATGAATCTCATGTAACCAAGGTCTACTTAGAAGCATGTTGTATGATAACTCAAGATCAAGCACATGGCAAATTATATCATGGGTCAAAGGCCCAATGATAACTAGCAAACTAATGGTGCCTTATGATTCTCTTTCCTGATTATCATAAGCTTTGATGGTTATTGTTTTTGGCTAGAAATCTGACATTATATACCCAAGAAGCTTGATGAGCTTTAGAGACACTATGTTGAGGCTAGATCCATTGTCTATAATGACACATTTCACTTTATGCCATCAGATACAAAATTTTATGTACAATGGGTTATTATGGAGTAGGCCAAGGAAAGACATATCCCTTTGGTTGAATGTGACTTGTTGGGTTAGAGCTAGGTGTCTAACCAAAGCTTGAAAGTTATCAGGGGACATGTCACTAGCAATAGTGGATTGGGTAAAAAACTCATTCAAGATGTTTTTGTGGATTATTGACGTTCGTAGTAAATCTAAAATAGAAATTTGTACTAGTGTTTTTTTTAATTGTTCCATAATATCAAACTTTCTTGTCTTGGTCAGTAGTGAATGGTTTATTCCAAGGCTAAACAATTGGTTGGATGACAAGCAAAATGGCAAATGGTTATGGGCCTAAGATAGTAATCTTTGACCTCTGAGTTGTGATTACACAATCAAGATTAAATAATAGACCATTATTACTAACTGATGTTGGGAATGGTGTGGGACCAGACATGACAAGTCTCGATTTCCAGTGCATTTGCATGTGGGCATGTGGTAAGACAAGTTGTCGATATAAGGTCCAAAAGGGGTAGTCCTAATTTACTAGTTTGCGTATATGCATTTGTAGGTCAAATAAGGATTATCTATGTAATTTGGATGGATGTTGTTATTTAGCAATGGTCTAGACTGATTAGTGTTTGGTCTAAGTTTAATGGAGATGGTATTAACGCTACCCCTTGCAATATGACCTATAACCCTATTGTAGTCATGTGAAACTACATGGTAAGTTTATTGGTTGTTTTCATTTTGACCTTGGTTTTATCCATTATTCTGTCATTGTTGGTTTTACTACTAATTTTGTTGATTTTACTGGTTCAGCGTTTGATTTTGATACTATTGATTTTAGTATTGCATTAGCCATTATTGTTGTTGTTGATTGTTCTACTACTATTGATTATTATGTTGGGGAAAGGGGTTTTGATAGATCCCAAGATTTTGATTAGAAGTGGAAACACTATTATCTAATTTTATCTCCCCATTATACAATGTATTCTTAATTAAATTCTTGATTTGGACACATCTTCATAGATTATGCCTGTTGACCTGATGATAGTCACATAATCAATTTTCATGGTACCAATTAGGGCCTTGTAGATAATGCTTTGGTATAGGCTAACTAATCAGATTAGTGTTAGCAAGATTGTGAAATATAGAATCAATAGGTTCTCCTAGGTCACTAATGACATGATCTGTAGGCATGGTTCTTCTAAGAGGAAGGGTTTGCAATGGTAATGGCTATTGTATTTGTTGTGCAGGTTTTGGTTATTTCACTTGTGTCACTAGTTGAGTAAGAGTAATTTGAAAAGATGGTATAGATGATGTTTTCACCATTTGTACATGATAGGATTTGATTACACTATTTCCCATAACATTCCTATTGTGGTTGAATTTCTTTAGTCTTTAATGGTTATTGGCATGTGCTAGTTGTGATGCTTGTGCTTGGATGGGCTATTGGTAATTTACTTGATTGGTACCTTGATTTTGATTAGATGAATTAAGATTTATGACTCTTTTTATTGATGAGTGCCCTCTCAATCAACAAACCTTTATCAATGATCTCCTTGAACAAATGTGTACATTATAGCTCCAAATGATAAGCTATCTCACTATGAAAATTTTTGGTAAACACAGTGGCTAATTTTTTATCTGGTAAACTATGGGTGAAATGACTTTCAAGGTCTCTCCACCACTATGAATAACTTGCAAAACTCTCACCAGCTTTTTACTTTGCTTACGTTAAGTCCACTAATGAAATCTCATGCTCAAGATTATAGGAAAAGTGCTACACAAACTTATCAAAAAGATAATAAAAAATCATTACTAAATTTTTGGGAAACTTCAAAAACCTCTCCAAGGCTTGTCTATCCAAGATTCTTAGAAATAACAAAAAATGTATATGCTGCTATATGCCACTGGTTGACATGTGACGAACAATTTGGTCAAATGAGCCTTAGGGTCACCTTTCCCTTTATATTTATCAAATTTTAGTGGTTTGTATCCTAGAGGAAATGGTAGCTGTAAATACTCCATGTTTAATGGATAGGAACATACGTCATCCAATTTGAAATTTTTAGTTTGTGTACCAGTTTAAATGGTAGCAATTACATCCTTCATCTGTTACAATTCTTGGGATAGGAAACTAGAAGGAATATTAGTTTGAGGGAGAATTTGGGTTTAGATAGATGGTTGGGAGGTCAAAAGTGGAACACCTTGACCAAGATATGATGGAGATACCTATTGGGGTACATTAGTTTGGTTGGGGAATGGACCAAGAATATGCATATGTGGATTAGGATGTATTTGAAATTGCACATTTGGTTGTGTGATATTATAGTTTGGGTTGGTGATAAAGGTTTAACTTGGAGGATTTTATGGGTGGGATGGGGGGATATAACTATATTGTGCATGTTGTGGTTGAAAAGGGACATGATTTTGACTAATAAAACCTTGATGTTGAGTGGGAACTTGTGGACTAAGACCTTGTCTTTAGATTTATGGCACATTTTGACCCAATAGTTGTCTAGTAGGTGCCTAAAAAACATGGGGACCTCCTTATTACATGAATCCCTATGAGGAAGTAAAAGTAGGTTACAAATTCAACATCTATCATTGACCAATAATTGCACATTGTTGAGTAGTCATCGCTTGGTTTTGGATTGGCATATTAATCTATGATTGAAGAGGCATGTTCATCATTACTTGGCGAGGTGAAACATTTGTTACCCCTAATTGAGGTGGCAATGTATTTGTCGTCTCTTGTATTGATACTCTAGGTTGTGATTGTTATTATGGAATACTACTCATTACCTATTGAGGAGGAGTAGGATTCATCACATTCTATCATTGAGGCATGACATTGGTTGTTTTTTGATTACTTAATCCCATAGGTTGTACATTTAAGGAAGTAGTTAGTTGAGGTTGGGGTGTAGAAATGCCCACTCCCTGGTATGATGACCTATTCATAGGATTAACTATAGGCACATATTATTGGCTAGTTGTTTATGCATTAGAACCACTTTAATTGGGATTGGATGTTGTTTTCACATTATCTAATACATTTGGCTCACTATTTAGTGTAGAGGTTGAAGACACTTTTTGAATAATGTGCATATGCATCAAGTTATCTATTGAAATAGTTTATATGAATGGGTCAAAATTTAGATTTTATTATCTAGTTAAATCTATCAATACTCCTATTGAAGGAACTAAGTCAATGAGAGGCTTACTTACCATGTTCATCTAACTAAAATCATGTGCTATATTAAGATATGTTTGATATGCTATTTGTATTTGGTTAAAGTGCTCTTCCATGATGTTTTTGCGTTAATCAGATATATTAAGATCTTGGTACGTTGTTTGGACTAGAGCCATAGGATTTATAGAAGAAGCTTGTTGATCATAAATGATATTGTGGGGTACTCTTACTAGACTTGGTAAATTTTCATGGGGGAAGTCTACTGGAAACTTATCCTCTACCTCTATGGCTCTAACCAAAATCTCATCTTTGTTCTCTAACAAATGTCACTCAAATAAAAATGGATCATATGTGAAAGCTGTATTAGCAGAATATTACTGTTGAAGTACTGGCTCATCTACTAAAGGTATTTTAGCTAGGTATTATGTGGTTTTCTCTTGGTCCTATTCTGAATAAGGTGGTGTGTTAACTAGATAGTTGGCCAATGGATCTTAGCTTTGTGCCCCTGATTGAGTATTATACGAGGGATAAGAATCCATCTCATAAGCAATATTATCTGCATAGGGGTCTTTCACCATTTCTTCCCATGCAACCACATTACTAATCCTTGGATTATACATGAGTCCACTATGAGTGTAGGAATACATGTTGGGATCCATATTCAATGTTTTTGTGATAAAAGGTTAAAGAGTTATACAAACTCTAAAAAGGACAATGTATAAAATAGATTATGTTCTAACTTGGTCTAGATTTGTCAAAAGGATCAATAGGTTTATGCAAAGTTTTGTGATCAAATAAGCTAGCATGAAGTATCTAACATTTCACTATTCACACAAAGATAAGCAAGTAAATGGTCCTAAAAATCAAAATGCCAAACTCTAAGGTTGAAGTGTTTCAAATCGGTCTAATCTAAGAATTTAAAAGTTGCCAGGTCTTTTGGCCAAGCACGGTGTTAAAAGCTAGGCTCAAACAAGGCATGTGCTAGGACTCTTGGCCAAATGGCATCAAAAGATAGACTTTGAAAATAGATGAAAGTTTTAATCTAATAGATTTGAAACACTTCTAACAAACACTAGGCATTTAATTCTTGGACCTGAACTTGATCAACTAGGTATAAGGTATGAAATAAAAGGCACTTTAGCAATAATTTATTTTCTCACAAAAAATGGTATAAATCTAGGTTCTTTTTGACAAACAAGCTAGACAAAAGTGAACGATATAACCATTTTAGACAAAAGATCACAAAAGTACACTCAGATTGGTCTAAAAATGTAGGAGAAAATTTGGAACACTATGCAAGAGGATCTATGAAACATTTTTCAAAATATTTTAGGCGGCGTAATGATGGTATACTATCCAAAAGGTATGACAAAAAGGTTTGCTTCAAAAACTCTCTAAGGTAAAGATGTTTTCCTACAATTTTTATAGCATAACACTACTTGTCTTGACTCAAACATGTTGTGATGCATAGACTTAAAGTGCAAGTGTTTAGCACCAAATAGCTTAAGTCTATCAAATGATGATAATGATTATTAGTTTTTAAATGATCTTCAACCTAAATTTGAAATTAAACCTAAGTTCCCTCAAGTTTAGTGAAAATGGCAAACCCACTGAACACATCAACCCTATGAACTTGTAAAGGTGTAATTCCAAATTTAGATTATAAGTGAAGGGATTAAACAACTTTGGTAAAGATCTAGACTTAATTGGGCAGCATAACTGTACCAAAGTGGATGATATGACTCTCATGCTTTTGATGAACTTTTGAATAAGGCAAATTGATG
This sequence comes from Torreya grandis, assembly GCA_037957365.1. Taxonomy (NCBI): domain Eukaryota; kingdom Viridiplantae; phylum Streptophyta; class Pinopsida; order Cupressales; family Taxaceae; genus Torreya; species Torreya grandis. The sequence continues at coordinate 1,281,246 of JARHVA010001809.1, forward strand.
ATCTCATGTAGGTAGCATAATGCCTCTTTGTTCAAAGGAAAATTTGGACTATGTGTTTAATTTGGATTATTTGTTTACACCAAGTTTTAACTCAAAATAAGACTTTAAACTAGGACAAGACCAAATAATTAATTTTTCTTAGATCTTAAACTGACAAGGTTGCTTGGTATTGTTAGAATCCATCAATATATGTCATTTGAGAGGATTTTAAGTGTTCATCCAAAATTAAATGTGCATTATATAGTAGGGTTTTTACACCCCCCTTCTTTCAAATGACAATACTACAACATGGACCTTGAGGTGCACCTTACACCAACAATACTTCCATGGCAAGTGGGGATTTGTCTAAGATCTAACAAGTTTCTGAATGATCTAGGGGAATAAATTTCATAATGAATTTCACACCAAAAAATGCAACATAAAAGCATGGATTTTGGGTTCATATCACTTGGCTTGTTGTAAAAAGGTCTAGTCCTTTTTTCAACCACTACATCCTACTATTTGCTCAGTGTAGTGAGATGTCCAAAGTACCACTATGTCCCATGTGAAACTCTAAAGGAGCCAGATGAAGTCAATGTTAGGAGATGAAACCTTAGGTCAAAGCTTCCCTAAATAACTTGTGGAAGGTGATGAAGTCCCCCTCACAAGCCAAAATGCATAAAAATAAAGAAAACATGAAATAGAAAGACTTTAGGGTCATTTTCAAGGTCACCTAAACTTTGATGGGTTTTTTGGCGAGTGCTTTAGATAACTTTCTTTATAAGCCTTGGACTAGGCTATTTGCAATAGGAATGACACTTTTGATTCCAAGGGTTCCCTATAGGGGATAAATGGAAGAGCATACACACAACATTACTCTTTTTTCTAAATAAAATTTTGATTAAACAAATATCATAAACAAGAATTGAAAAGTGTGTTCAATTTTAAACCCAAAATGAAAGATTTGGTGGTGCTCATTTGACCCCTTAGTCTTAGTTGTAAACTTTGAAAACATTCACCAAAACATCTAAGTCCTTTGTTAAACACCAAAACAAGGTTCCTAATTGATTTTTGAGAATTAAAAGGTGATTTAAACATATTTTGAATAAATATCAAGCTTGAACCTGTAACAAAAATGTCAGCATCTCCTTTAGCTTTGAAGCTTTTTTTGGTTTGAAACAATGAACTTTGGAAAAATAGCTCTTGGGTCTATGTTTTTGGAAAAAACACAGTGACCAATGTTGGTTATTACAACTGATGATGGTTAATTTTTCTCATTGATGTTAGTTATACAACTAATGTCAGTATTACATGTCGATGTCAGTGACTGTGTAAAATTATGGCAAATAAAAATGGCAAAATAAAGTTAAAAAATCAATTTATAAGAGTTTGAAGGGCCCAAATAAATATTTCAGAGTTGAAAAATGATCTCCTTCATGTGTGAGATGTGTCTAGTCCCACCAGGGATGCCCTTATGTGATATAAGAATTTGACTCAAGAGAGGATGGTTAGTTTGGTGTTAGTTCCAAAATGAAAACAAAATGAAATAAACACACTAATAACATAACATCTCTAGGCCTAGACACTAGGGAGAGCTTAGTTAACAAAACAAAATGACAAACACAACTAAAAATCAAGGTAGGAAAACACAATAATTCCTTCACCTTCCTTAGATGCTCTAAATGCCTTTGTATTAGTGGTTTGCTTAGTTTTGTGCTCATGAAGTCCTTGGTAATGGAAGCTTAGCTACTTCCATCTCTCCTTGACACCTTTGGTTTATGGCTTAGCTTGGCTTGGAATTAATTTGGCATGATAAAACTAATTGTAATGGCTTCTTGAAGATATTTTTACATTATAGCTTTGTACCAAAATAGCTTAGAAATGATGTTCATGGCCTCTCTATTTATAGATTTTTGGATTTGATCAGCATCAACCTCAACCATCCATCCTAAGATGCAGATATGTGGTTGAGGATTAATTCAATTTTTGGAATTAAGTTTTTAAGTATCCTCATCATGACATTGGAATAAGGAAAAATTAAGAGGCATGGAGGGCATGAATCTTGATATTTGTGGCATTTATGGCCTAAAGATGTCTTCCCAAGAAATGAGGTCACCTGATGATGTAGATATTAAATATTCATTTACAAAAATAAGTATTCAATAAGTTTCCATGGAATTTTTTATTAGGCCTTGATTTGGGTTAATTATCTCTTAAGCATGATTAAGCACTTTGTGCACAAATTACTCAAATTGATCGAAATGCCTTGTTATTGGTCTAAAATTTGATTGGATTGGAATTGGAAGTCCACATCAGATGCGTTCAAACCATTATCTCATTTAGGATGCTAATAAAAATAAATAACCAAAGAACACATCTTTTGTAAGATATTTTATAGGAAAGAGCAATCTAGAGCACCCAAGTGCAAAATTAACATTTTGACTTGAAATGATCTGATCGAAGTTAGCTAGCCCATAAATTACATTGCCCTATTTAGGGATACCTTGGCCAAAATCAGTACTTGAATATGTCAATTTCACATTATTTAATGTGTTTAAGTGTTTTTAGGCCAAATTGTGCATTTTGAGTGGAAATTGGCCAAAAGCCTGATTGGAGGTTATCAGTGGCTAGTTTTAGGTGTTTATAATGTAAACAAGTACTTAGCTAGAAATTGATTGAGATGGTAGATCTAGAGGCTATAATTTTGGATAAGAGATAATCTAAGTGTTATAGATAGAATCTAGGTGTCAAAATGCTTCCTAGATAGTATCACCCTAATTAGATAGTAGTGAAAATGGCACTAGTGTCCTTATTTTGGCATTCATGTCCTCTATGTAGAATTGTTTTGAGCTTTTAGGTGCACCTGTGTCTGAGTCTACCAAGCCAATTCCTATATGAATTAGTTTTAATTCCCTATAGGTGACCTATTTTGATTGATTTTATATGTAAACCCTAAACCTCCATGTTGCTAAGGCATCTAGTTGGCACAAGTAAAAAAGTGTGTTTTTAGTGGGGTAGGCTAGACATCCTCAACACCCCCCATGATGAGAGCTACCTACATACCAACACTTCAAGGAGGGATCAATATTGATGTAGTTATCCCCACCTAAGTTTTGGTTCAAGTGAAGCTATTATGAATGTAAAATTGAGTGATTTGAGTGTGCTTGAGACTGTAAATCTGAGTAATATGAGCTAAGGAATGTTTTAGATGGTTGTATGTATAAGTAAGGAAAAATAAAGATTGATAAATTTGATTTTACACAAATTGTTATGAGTTTATTTTTTTAATTTTCATTTGATTTTAATCTAGTGGATAAAGGGCTAAATCTCTCTCTCTCTCTCTCTCACACACACACACACACAGATATATATATATATATATATATATATATATATATATATATATATAATTCTAGTGATTTTTTAAGTTTTAAAAGAGGTCTAGGTTAAACCTAGGTGGTTTTGATTTGAAAATATATCCATTGGTAACAAAAAGTGGGAAAAGGAAAATAACACCCAAATTGGGACACTAATGTTATTGGTGCTACTATCTAAATTATGGTGTTATTGTCCAGGTGGTATATCTTGAGGCACTAGGATCCATGATGTTAAAGTGAAGGTTTGGAACTACTTTAGTTAAGTTTAGGGATGTGTATGGTAGACATGAAGGCTGGATAAGTGTCTAAATAGGTCCTAAAATAAGTCCAGGGCTAAGCTAGGGATAAGTGGTCTCAAGTAACAATATTAGCACTCAAGTGTCATTTTTACATTTTCCCCTCCTTTATTATAGAAATGAAACAAAGAAAAATGACTAATAAAAATGAAAAGAAAGCATACCTAGACTTACCTAAAAGGAAAATCCCATGAATCTAGATCTGAGTATGTGAAACATGATCCAGTATGTGTCTTGCAAATGAAACATGCATATATCCATCTTTACTTAAAAGATATCAAAATTAAAAGACAAAATTGAGTAAATATATAAGATAGAGGAAATGAATGAATACATCTCATTGGGTATGTGAGCTAATGCATAAAATTGGTGACAACTTGTGTGTGTGCATGTAGATAGTGATCAATTAGTGAATAACTTGGACATAAATGATGGCTTTCTCAATCCCCATATATGGGTGGATCAATAACTCAATCTAGTTTTTAATCCATCATTTCCCACCTCTACTTGGTAGATCAAGACCTATGAATATCTTAGATTGGATTGATGGTGTGTTCAACCCTCTTGTGTAGGTGGGTCAAGAACTCAAGTAGACTATGACTCCATAATTGCCTACCCATTTGTAGTAGATGCATCTATAAATAGATAGTGAAATGTGAATAAATATGTGTAACTATAATTGAAACTATATATGTCATCTCTATATCCAATCAAGAACTCTAGAAAGTAAAATGGCTATGGGCTACTAAAGAATATTAGGTAGCTCTGGGACACTCGAGAATGCCAATCATTGTAGATGGAGTAAGGCATCAATTTGGTGTGTAACTTGGAACTTGGTGTCTAATGTGCATAATGTAGATAATGACATGGAGTTTGTAATTCCATTTGATTAACTAGTACATAAGTGAGCATATAGAAATAATGTTTCATGCACATAACCCTAAATATAATATCTAAGTCTATGGAATCTAGATTGAGTTGTGATAATTTGTATCTAAGCAGCTGAAATGAAACAATAATGATCATGCCATGAATAATGCTCCCAATCTGAGCAAAATTATATGAATCTATGCTAACTTGAGCCAAAATTGGTAATATGTAATTAAACATGTGTAAAGTTGGTCTATACATAATGTACTTTTCTAGCCAATATAGAATTTCCTAAAACTAAGGTTATTGGATAGTATCACCATATCTTAGATAGTAGTGTTGGTGGTTCTAGTGTCTTAATTTGGGTGCTAATGTCTAACTATTCTAATTTTTGTGCAAATAAAACTAATTTATGTGTCATTTTTTCCCATTATGTTTTCTTGAAACAAGTTTCTATATTCTATGCTTATGTACTAAAAATTATACTCTGAGTGCATTTAGATATCCTGAGCTCTATGTCAAACCTCTATGAATGCCTCATATTTTTAGGGGAGTTATTAAAACTATGCAATAACTATCCTCAAAAGAAAAATGTATAAAAAAAGTGTGTTAGTTGTATAATATATAATAGTTGTATAATAAACCAATATAATGTACATACATAACATTGGAATGTAAGATAATATAAGCATAAGTTTGTAATGTATGATGTAAGTTGTATCTATCATTCACAAGGCTGTCAAAATAGATATAATAATGTATATGAATAAAAAATCTGAGTAATAACTAAGTATATACCTAGGGGGATGGGGCATGCAATCTATCATGGCACCCAATAAAGAAGGGGAGATGCATGAAGTCCCCCATGGCATCTAAAACTAGAGTGTATACTAAGCAAGAGATAAGTGTCATGACAATGATATATATATATATATATATATAATAAAGCATACATACAACACACATGAGTCATGCAAAGTAGGCCAAGGGGACACAATACAAAGGACATGGGCATCTATCACTAAATATGAGAAATTAAAACATATAAGGACCTGTTTAAATGTCCACATGGAAATCAATGTTCAAATGTCCATAAACATAATCAAGAAGGCACACACAAGGACATGGGCACATGTCCAAAACATACATATAATGAGAAGTAGTTGGCATAAAGCCATAAAGTAATGGCATATTCAAATGCCCTTGAATAGAAAAGAATAAAGACACAATCAAGTATAAAATAGGAAAACTAGAAATGAAAGTATTCATGAACATGTGGTATAAATTTATATAAGAGCTAAGATGCACATAAGCTAAATCCAAAGTAGTAGTAGTTGGAAAAAAAATGAGTAGGTGTAGGATGATCAATATCAAGATATAAAAATGTCAAATATGTGATGTAGAGTTTATAAATATGTAACTTCATAATCAAAATTATGTATAGGATGCCATTATATGGGTGAATATATCCATATTGAATCAATATATCTATGTATATGCCTTCAGTGGTAGATAGTAAAAAATCTAGATTTGTGTAGTGGACCTAGGTCCTGTAAGTATCCATGAACACTTGAAAATAACAAGTGAAGCAGGTATGAATGATAAAAACTAACTATACTAAGATATCTAGCATATGTAATGTCTAGCAAATATGAGAACTGTAAACATGATGATGCCTATAATCTATAATTTTTTAATTTTTGAGTAAATATTTGAATGCTTTTGTGTTTTAACATATTATATTATTTTTGTATTTTATGTATATAATCTATGTACAAGTAACATGAAAATGAAACTATATACAAGGAGTAAGAAATAAGGAAACTATGTATAATAAGGGAGGAACAAACTAACTGATGAATCTCATGGGAGACTCACTATCAATGTGGCCTATGTCAAATAAAAGAATAATAATAATTTGTGTTGTATGAAAAGGTAACTGAGATCCAATAACCTATAGTATCGAGTGGTCTATAGATGACACTGCATATGAAGTGGTGCTAGGAATATGTGAAGCTGACTAGGGTGTCCTATGAATTATAGGGGTCTTATGGACCCATATGGTAGAAAATGTTATAGATGGAATGAGTGCCCTATGCTAAAAACCTTGTGAACTCAATAAAATTGATCTCAAAATGAAAGAGATAGAGTGATGCGCTCTAGAATCTACAACATATCTTTGAGACAAGGGTATATCTAATAAGGGTCTTTTTGGGAGAGTATGTGTACATGGTAACACTATAGGATTAGACCTCACCTACACTGGTGGATAAATTGAAATCTATGGTGAAATGATGGGAACTATGCTTATAACTATAACTGGTAATTATAGTGTGACTTCTTATGGGATAGGTAAAAGATACTCATATGAAAAACCTTCAACCATGATCACCTGATTATCATGTATGTACTTGAGGCATCTGTACATAGTGGATAGAATGGCTCATAGCTACTGTATCTATGGCATACCCAATAACATGTCAAATGTTCTTCAATTAAGTATTGCTAATAATATATTCACCATATGTGATGGTCCAACCTATATTAGAAGTACAATCTCCCCAATGGAGCTCTAACCATGGCTAATAAAACCATGAAAAACTATATTAATCAGATAAACATTTTGATCTAAATAACCCAAATGCCATATAAGTATGATAGTGCACATATTAATACTTGAACCGTTATCAACCATAACACTTTGAATAACATGATGATTAATGTAGGCTTGTACAAAGATTGTATATAAAATTTAATGGCCATCGACAATCTTCTACTCTAAGAAAGTGATGAGTATTCTAGTTGGTATTGTAGTATGATACACACTAGTGATATTATGTATGGGGTGTGCATCCTCTATATTAGTGTGCTATGATGCTAATGGTGGATGTGCTTGATACATATAACAAACACCTAAATTACCCCTACCTTATTAGTTGTATTCTTTAGAACTGGATCCAAACATATTTTCAATGCCTTAGCTTCCATTTGTTGAACTTTGGGTGCCTTTGTGGGTGTGCCCACATCAATGATATTTGACTCTATCAATATTGTATTTTATGTTTCAAGCTGATGCATCAATTTGTAGTATGGCCTGGTACCTTGTGATAGTCATCGAATACATTAAAATCATATTTATTTGGAAAAGGTCATGTCATATCAAATTCTTTGATGGGAGGGAGAGATATGACATTGCATTCCAAGAGATACTATAAAACACATATTGGTGACTATGAAAGATTGGTGAAAACTATCCATGGAGGAGATGATAAAACCAAGTGAGGAGGTGGATTTTATGATGTGTTAATAGTGGCCTTTAGATCAATCTTGTTTTTATTGGCCCTTACTTTATATGGAGGCTTATTATAACTCTTAGTATTTGATTTTCACCCACTTGTATATTTTAATTTTCCCATACAGAGAAGTTTGACTTCCTTTTATTTCATTATGTGGCATAAATTTATGAATGTTGGAAACTTATTAAACAAGATAGATTCATGTAATACAGGGAGTAAAATTTGTATGAATATGTCTTAGAATTCTCTATCTTCCATGGGGCTAGTCATCTTTTCCAATATAGTTTTATATCACAAGACTTATTCCACAATAAGCTCATTGCATTTTTTATTAAATTGTGTCATTTAAGCATATGAGATCTTATCACTAAGGTTAATTGAAAAGTGTGCTAAAAACATATCTGCTAATGGATTTAATGCAGTGATAGACTAATTTGGAAGATCATATAACCACTATAAGGCATAATCTCTTAGACTACATGGGAAAAACTTAGTAAGGATCTAATAATTTAACATGTGATCCAAACATGTTGCATGAAAATATCATATATGGTGCTCTGGGTAACCTTTAACATCATACAAAGTAAGCATAGGTGCCATGAATCTAGATGGTAAAAGAGTTACTACTATGTGATGTGCCAAAGGTGTATGTAAAATAAAACAAGAATCCAAGGCATGTGATGGCCTAGTATCACCCTGCTCAATATGTAACACCTTACTCTATAAATAATGAATCTCATGCATAAGGGATTATACATCTATAGAGGAGGAACTATATATAGGAGGTGTTGTTATTTTTTAAGGTTGCTGATTTAAAAAAGGTTGTATAAGTTGAGATGCTGCCAAATTAGGTGTAATAATATTTTTATCTAGGGGAGTAGAATATTGACCATTATTTGACTTATTATTTATTTTCATTATGTTTTTAAGAATCTATGCATGATAATGGGGTTGTTCTTGAAGTATATCTATAAAAATATATAAAATTTCATCCTTATTGATTATAATATTTTCATTGTTAAGTGGGGGGAGAGTGTCTTGATTCCCATCTTGTGTATCATCTTGATATTTATTATATTTCTCATATTTGGATGCATTATCATTAAAGTATACATAATCAAGTTGTGAATGATAAATGATGGGGGTTATAATTGGTATTTTGTCCATGGTATAAGACAAATAGAAGGAATCTGTGTATGTTCAATAAGATTATTGCTAAGCCTATCACTTCTTCTTAAGGTAAGAGAGATAAATTTTTTAGATGGCATATAGTAAACAAAGTGAAATATGGATACTAAAATATAATGCATGAAATTTTAAATCTTAACACATCCAATGAAAATAAGAAAAATAGGGATACAAACCCTAGTAGTGGTTAGGTTTGAGTACTATTTAAAGTAAGTCAAGTTCACCAAATGATTTAACTTTTTACGGTTATAGATTTTAATCCCTAAGTTGTTAAAGGGTATGAATATAGTAACTTAGGGTAGAAATATGAAATAAATAAAGACATGAATTTGTAACATAATTTACTCAATTTGACCTTTCTAAAAATAAAATAAATGATGTAAACAAGTACTTAGCTAAGACAAAAGATCTAGAGGCTAAAAACTAGGATAGGAATTGATCTAAGTGTCACAAATAGGATCTAGGTTTAAAAAAACCCTTCCTAGAAAATAGTGCCAATGGTGCTTGTGTCCTTATTTTGGCACTAGTATCCTTTGTGCATAACTATTAGCTTCTAGGTGCACCTGTGTTTGAGTCTACCAAGCCTGTTCCTATGCACATAAATTTTTATTCTCTATAGGTGACCTATTTTGATTGATTTTGTATGTAAACCCTAAACCTACATGTTTTTAGGGCATCTAATTGACACAAGTATCAAAGTGTGTTGTTATTGGGGTAGGATGGACATCCTCAACACCCAATTGTGATGAGAGTTACCTACATACCAATACTCTAAAGAGGGATCAATCCTGATGTAGTTCTCCCAACCTAAGTGCTAGTGCAAGTATAAGTGTAGCTAGTATGAATGTCAACTTGAGTGTTTTAAGTGTGTTTTAGACTATAAATATACGTAATCTAAGCTTAGGAATGTTGTAGATGGATGTATGTAAAATTAAGGTAGAATAAGGATTGATAACCTTGATTGTGCACAATTTGTTCTAAGTTTGTTTGTATAATTTGTATCTAATTTCCATCGAATAGATTAAGGGATAAAAGTCATGTATATATACTATTCTATTTTTTTTAGAGTCTTAAAATAGGTCTAGGATGACCCTAGGTGGTTTTTGATTTAAAAATATATTTGTTGGTAACAAAAAGTGGGAAAAGGACAATAACACCCAAATTGGGACACTAACACCATTGGCATTATTGTCCAAATTATGGTGTTAGTGTCCAAGTGATAGAACTTGAAGCACTAGGGGATAGGATGTTGAAGTGAAGGTTTGGAACTACTTTAGATATTTTTAGGGACATGTGTGGCCCACATGAAGGATCAATAAGTGTCTAAATATGCCTTAAAATAGGTCTAGGGTTAATCTAGGGATGGGTGATCTCAAGTAACACTAATACAACTCAAGTATTATTTTTAGATGATTACACCATTCATTTCATTGTATTCACATGAAAAGGCTTTTTTATGGTTCCTTAAGATATCAAATACCTTTGTTTGTTATTCAATATTTAACCAACTATTTATACTTAACATTTTTCTTGGTTGGATAACTATTTATTTATTTTTAGGAGAAATGGAACTAATATACCTATGTTCGCTCATTAGAGAGATTAAAGGGCATGGATGTGGTAGGATCATATGGAAGGTGGTTATGTATTTTATAAAAAACTCACCTTTTGAAATTAACCTTGTTAATAGGCACTAGACGGTTGTTAAAAATGTGTCCTGAATATCTTATGCCCACTTAACAATGCTCTATTGGAAGGGTGTGTGATCATACATTTCATTAGGGGTGGATTATAAATTTATTGGGTTATCTTCAAAAGATGGTGAAATGCACTTCAAATTCAGACTAGTGGAATTCAGAGCTAGACTGATATACTTCAGAGCCATATTAGTGGAATCTAGAGCCAGACTCATGGGCTTCAAAGCTAGATTGGTGGACTCTAGAGCCAGATTGGGTTCTTCAATACCTTTTGTTTTTTCCTCTTCTATCTCATTTACATGATTTATATCTAATACCACATATAATAAGGATATGTAATTACTAATTTGTTCTAGTTCATCTACACATAAGTGATATGAAGAGTCTAGATATGGCTTAGCACATGGGTAAGAAGAAATTCATTTGAATTTTATCCCATTTGAAATGGTTATGTATCCCAACCTACAATCTATAAGTGTTTCTATTGTGCCAAACCATGGTCTTCTTAAGATTAATGGATATCTTAGTTTTTTACATTTAAGTTCGAGTATCATGAAATCTATAGGATATTCATAATATTCCACTATTATAGAGATATCTTATATGGTTCTTTCTAGTTTGTCAATGGACTAGTTTGTCATATATAGGGTTATATAAGTAGGTTGTACCCCTATAAGGGACAAAATTTTTAAAGTGTATATTATCATTACATTGATATCAGCTCCAAGGTCCACTAGTTCATTGGGTATTTCTTTCCTTCCTATATTCATAGTGATGATTGGACTTACAGTGTCTCCATACTTGGGAAAAAGTAACTTTCTTGCTATTAAATACAAAAGTTTACCATCTACCTATATAGTTTTAGGGTATTACCTTATTCTCCCTAGAATTTTTTATATAAAATCTTTTGATTACTTTATTTAGTTTTGGAAAGTCTCTTATGGATTGAAACAATAGTATTTTAATATTCATTTTTTATTAGTTCTTGGACTAAATCAAATTCATTTTTGTTTCCAGATTCCTAAATTTTTTTTGGAAAAAGAATGGTTGGAGGAATTGTACTAGTTTCTCAAGGCCTTTTGTTTTTCCTCATTAGGTTTTTATTCAATTAGCTTAACAATGAGGTTTGGTTTTTCATTTGGGACTTTAGTTATGATAATTAGGGGGTTATTTAGTGTCTTACTTAATATCAACTATACATTCTTATAGTCAATGGCACCAACCCCTAAGGTTACTTCTTACTTAGTCCCATAAATAGGAGTTGCGTATCTATTTTTGAGATTTGTTATTGGTTGTATAGGTAGTTGGGGTTGAGTTATTTGTTCAATTTGTGGAGGCTAATTGGTAAGGGGAGGTATCAACACTTGCTATTTTGGAAACCTCCTTTACTGATTAAAGGCTCGTCAGGATACCCATTATTTGTTTCTCCATGGTTACTAATTTGATTGGGACATCCATGGTTCTTGAAGAGGCTGGGACATCCATGATTATGGTGTCCATTCTGGTGGACCCCATAACTATGTAGGTGCTTTTCCAACCCATAACATTATCCATGGGTTAGAAGGATCTCTTGGAATAAAATGATTCTAGTTTTGATTGTGGGAAAACTAATTTTCTTATATTTGTATATAGTTGATATCTTTTACTTATTGGGTAGCCTATCTCAATTGGTTTTTTAGAGTAGGTATAAGAACATAATTTTAGTATCATGATCATTTATATCATAAATACCACACATGTCTATCGTATTAAGAGGGAAATCTTAGAGTACATATTTCAATCTACATTTTGGATAATAAATAATTGGTGGTCCAGTAGTGAAATTAGATTTTGATTGTAAACCATCTAGGGTAGAATTTAATTGGAATAAAATGTCTATTTTGAGATTTAAAACTTCCTTCATCAGTTGTGTTGTCAAATTTGAGTTGCACCCTTGAGGAAGGTCTTTAAGCTTCCTCACCCAATTGGCATAATGGGATCACTTCCAGGTTATGTGTGTTCTATAATGGAAGTAAGCCTATAGAGAGGGATAGTTTCCTTGATGAATCACCTTAATCCTCACCTAAAATAATTCTTGATAATGAAAAGAGAGAGATATTCTTAAAATTCTATGATGAACTATGGGGTGATGAACCAAAATAAAATACCTCAATTTCCTTATACACACACAAAATGAGATTAAAGAACACTCACACATACATAACTCATAACTCACCAATGAATCTTGGGAATAAGTGATTTTTATAAAGGATTAAACTTATAATAGTAATTACGAGGATGACCACTTATTTTAGGAAGCTCAAATAACATTCATCATATCTATGAATTGCATAAACTCTTAGAGACACAAATTACAACCTAAAAAATATCAATTTTGTTGCATAAAGTTGCATAAAATTAGACACAAATTAGGGATAGGTTTTAATTATCATAAGATTAAATAAAAATTCATCAATTTCACATAATAACCAAAATATGAGAAGGTAAAATTAGTTTTTTATTGCTTAAGAAGGTGTTTACAAGTCTAAAATTTTGGTAGGGTTGAGCCAAAACCAACTATAGGTTTATCAAATTACTTATAAAAATTAAGTACATATAGTGAAAGGGGTATTTATTTAGGTGACAAGCATTTAAACTTGTCATCAATTCCCTCATTAATCCATAAAATTGAAACCTAACTAAATTCTAACTTCAATTGACATTTTATTTCTTCTCCAATGTATCACTACTTGATTTAAGGTCTCCAAGTTGTGAGGGGGTGTAGAAGTATTTTTTTGAGGCTTGAGTTTTTTAAAGATTAAGTTGCATGATGAAACTCTAATTTATCTTCAAACAACTCCTATAATCTTGCATGATGAAACTCCACTTTGAGAATTTCTTGTTTGATTTGACTTCCTCTCCTTGATTTTAGCATAGAGGGAAGAGATGATCTTATTGAGGTTTTTTAGTTATTATTTTGAATTTAAATTATTATGGTGCATTTATGATGCAAAAATTGAGCTCCCTATTTGATGACTTTTTGACCATGTTCGCATTCTCATTTTGCATTGAAAGCTCCATGAGCATGTTTTACGAACTAAAAAACTGAAATTAAAGGTTAAATCATGAAATATATACCTGATATAAGATACTTTGAGGCCTCTCACAATGTTATTCATGGATATTGATGATGACATAGTTCAAATTTGTAAGTGTGAACTCCATTTGTACTTGAGAAGCTCTTCAGAGAGAGTTATCTCTTATTAAATTATTTCATGAATAGCCTCTAAAGGTTAAAAAAAAATTTAATTAATTTATATAACCTTTTAATAGTTACATATAAATTTTAAAGACATTTGGATCCATAAAATTTGAGTTATTACACTTTTGGGATTTTTGAGAATTAATTTTCAACACTTATGCATGCATAGGCCTATAATTTTGACATTTATCTCTCCTTAGATACAATAAATAAATTATACCACCATAAAAAGTTATTAAATTTCCCCCCACATTTATTGAAAATTTCATAGGTTTTGGATCAATATAACTCAAGTTATGCTTATTTTTGTGGATCTAGGATCTTTCATGGCAACAAACATGTTGGTTTTGTAAATTTTTATATTTTGAGATATACATGGTCTCAAGAGATTATTATTTTTTTAAAGGACTTTATGGACCCCATATACATATTATAATAATTTAAAGTGCATGTTAAATTGAAAAAACACTCTAAAAATGCATTTTGGGTTTGTAGGCATGTAGGTGCTCATTTCTCATGCATGATTGTCATCTAGGTCAATTTTATAGGTATTAAAACTTTGTTAATACTTTTAACTTGGTATAAGGTGTATTTATATCATGTATATGGATAAAAAATAATTCATCATGCTTTATAAATTTTCCAAACACTTCAAAATATCAAACTTATAAAGTTCATGCTCTTTAGAAAAAGTTTTACAGGGTTTTAGAGAAATCTTACTTCATAAAGATCCAACCTTATTTTTGATACAAAAAACATGATATGGGAGTATAAAAACCTATTCAACCCTCCTATAAACCATTTTGAGTCATGTAACATCTCCATCAAGATATCACATTGGTTTTGGGCAATTTTAAGATTGAAAATCATTTTTGAGAAAAATTTGAGCTATCTTAGCATAATTCAAACATAGTTTGAGTTTTTAACCACTTTAAAATGTTTTATAAACATAAATTAAGTTTATAATTTTTTTCATAATATCTTACCTACCTATAAATGAATAAAAAACTAGTCTTTTGCCTTTGAAAATGTATGAAAATTACCCCTACATCCTTATATATGAGTTGGAGCACCAAAAAATATTCACAATTATTGTAGATGCATTAATAATATCTAAAAATCCTTGATTAAAGGTAATAAAATTATTATTCACCTCAAAATATATTCCATCCTTTATTTTATTTCAATTTTTCTTTTAATTTCCATCATCCATACCTTGGCATGCTTTAAAAGCTTGAGATGATCAACCAAGAAGTGGTTATGAAGACCAAAAATTAGCTAAGACTCTATATGGTGTACATTAATTTAATTATTAAAATAAAAATAACCTTAATTTTATCAAAATTAACTTAACATTTGTAAAAATTTCTTAAAACATATTAAGAGGGCACAATAAATGCTTAATTCTGGCAATTAGCCTCTGAGAGTAAGGGAAAATATCAATATGACTTCACTAAGCATATTGGTACTAATGACAGGATAAAAATTATGATGAAATATATTATGAATTTAAACACACTCTATTATAGAAATAATGATGATTGAAAAGGTCAACAAGCTATCCTACATCATTGCTTCCCTTTCATGTTTTCATTTTCCTACAACTCGCTCTTGTTCTTAAATAATTCCTACATAGCTCAGCGATTTCATTGAGAAAAAGTTTGTTTATGTCTCATTTTCCTATTAAGTTTAAATATTCCATAGAATCATCATTTAATCCCTTTAATAAAACTATTTTTTTATCAAATCTTCCTCTAACTCATACCTACATCTTATATATGTAAAAAGGAAACAATAAAGATAGTCTTTCATATTCTCATATTCTTTTTATTTCATATGGAAGAATTATTATTTTCTATCCCTTAAGCTACAATAGTATTGATAATTATCCAAGAATCCATTTTTAATTTCATTCCATGTGTGAATGGAATTTGGTTGTAAACCCATAAACCATCTCATAGTTGAATCCTTGAGTGTAGAAGGGAATAATTTTAGTTTGTGATTATCAATTTTATAGTCATAACTTCAACACAAGACTTTAAATTCAAAAAAAAATTGACCAGGGTTTTTTTAGACAATACCATTAAATTAGGTAGTATAGATGGGGATATGTTCTTCATTGAAACATGCTCATCCTGATCTAGGACAATAGGATAGGTAAATGTTTCTCCTAGTGGTTGAGCTCTACCTCTTAAAGTCATATTTGGTGGACATGTTTCCTAGATTATCTCCCATCATGTCCTAATACATGTTATAGAGAGTTATCCTAGGAGGTGTCAAATCATTAGAAGTGGATAGAAGACTACTTTATTGATATTTAAAACTATGGTTTACACTATGTTTTAGCCTTAATTACTTCATTTGAAAGGACACACCTACCTTTGGAGAATGGTCCCAAAGTTTAAGTGAGACTAGAAATTGTTCCTACTCAATAGTCTAAAGTTGTTTTCCTAGGTGGTATTCCAGGACACTTTCTTCTTGTGACTTACCATTACTTATGTTTTGTTGAGGGTTTTTTAGAATGTATCTTCCTTTTGAATCTATTTGTCTATTCATATATTTATTTTATTTGTGGGAATTTTTTATTAATCAATTTTCAATTTTAATATTTATACCCTAATGACATCTAGAAAATCCCTAGAAATGGTGTCAAAAATGATGAGTTTTAGAAATATTTTCATTTAGATCAACTCAACATGGTTGATGTCATGTCAAACTAGGGTTGATGTTCAATAACAATCATTAATAAAGTGTTAAAATAGTAATAATTAACTAATTGGGGGTAGTTGTTGATCATTTATCCCTAAAGGTCTACTCTAGTCAAATTGAATTGAAATCTATATAATTATTTGAAAAGGAAACACTCTATGAATAATTGAAATGCTGACAAGAAAATTAAACACAATTACTGATAAAGGAAATTACACATTAATATATTTGGTAAATTTAAATGGTTATTGGAAATGAAAACATTTGCTAATAAAATAAAACACACATTAACCTATTTGTTGAATTAAAATAGTGTTTGGGAGGAAATGCTTAGAAAGGAAATGCTAGAATTTAAAATATAAAAAGTATATTAAAATAGAAACATGCACACATATAAGCATGCATGATAGATCAAATCACACATTTAACATAAAGACATAGAAGATTAAATAATAGTAATACAAAACACAACCAAAACATAATTCTAGTTCCTTGCTTGATTGGGCCTTTGATCTCCCTTGCAACATGATGTATATCACACTTAGTATTTCAGGTTAAATCTTAAGTAACTTTTGAAAATTCTTACAATTTGATAAATACTTCAACATATATGCTTAATCTAAATGTCTCTCAATTTATTAATGACTGACTAATCAAAATAAAATCGGAAGACATTGGCTATATTTACCAACACTTCTATAATAGCTGACCATAATAGTTAATACCTAACAAGATTGCTAACAACATCTAATTTATTATAAATAGAAATGAAGTTACAACCTCCTTCCATGTTTCAAGGTGAAATGATGGAAAAAATTTGTAGTTACACATGTAGATATCTTAGATATTAATAGTTATAATATCTTTAGTTGCAATTATATATGATCTGGTAACCAACTCTCACAATATTCATAGTGATGTCTTTACAAAACATTACTATATTTATTATGTCAATATTTAATGATACTATATCTAGTAAGTTTTCCCATGAATTTAGAATTGACTCAAAGTGGTTTTGAAGGTTTTTGATTAAGCATGCATGATGTTTCAATTAATGGATAAATGCAAAAAAATATTTTAGTGAGATTTGTGCTTGGATTGAGTTTCTTTGGAGCTATATTGGTAGACTTTAAAGATAGATTTGTAGACTATGAAGCCAAACTAGCAGACTCTCTTACTAGTTTGAGTTGATCCATAATATTCTTCATTGGTCTTCAATGGTTTTCTTGTTTTCCAAAATCATAGTGTGTATATGAAACATGTACATACAAAATTGATGGATTTTCTATGCAAACGGTTGGAAGATAGTGGTAAAAAAAGCAACATTGACTCACACATACTAACCAAGGTAAACATAATCATTTTATACTTTAGATTAGAAATAAGTTATCAAATACACACTTAAATCCATTAAGAGGGATATTAATAGGGGATAAATAGGGTCATTAATTTGATATAATGATCCATTATAAGGACTCATCAAATAGGTTTATGGGTCCCTATTCATGTCAGATGTATTTTCCACAATTTATATTTTTGTCATGGTCATGTGCAAGTCCTGTGACTACACACTATAGTTCATTAGTGTTGATATCTACCCACATTCACACTAAGGGGGTGAATATTAGTATTTTTAGTGGTCACATAGATTTATTGTGAGTGATTATATTATCTATGATAATATAATAACATATTGTATTGTTAATGAGGTTAGATGTGAGTTACAACAACATACTTGTTTAAGAAGTGAGTTATGACTTATTCTAACAACTTGTCTATTTTGTATGAGTGATTTTAGGATGTACTCCTATATGTGTGTGTTATGTATTATTACAAGTTAAAATGGTTTAATTATTATTATGTGTGTTGGGATCCTCCATTGCCTATACATGGTTCAATTACATGAGAAAATTTGACACATATTTACAAATTATGGGGTCATATGCCATGCATATGCACTCACTTTATAGATATTTGAGAACATATTCATGTAAACTTAGGTGCATGTGCATGGTTACATTCACAAAATATATAGAAAAATGAATTAAATGTTTCCACATACACATAAATAGGAGATACATGTTCTCAAATTCATCATATATATGCATAATTTATGCACATGATATTTTCACTTTTATCATTTTATTGACATTTATTACTATAGTGGCTTATCGACACATAAATATCCTTGAGTGCACACCTTAAAGGGTGAAATAATAATGTGTTTGGATTAGATCATGGTAATTTTAAAGAGTGTTTACATACTAACATGTCACACCATCACTATTATTAGTTTGACCTCCTCTAAGTGTTTGTCCATTGTTCCCTTCAATCTACTTCCCATCTAGATTTGTTAGCTTCCTTATATCCTACATTATCGACCTAGATGATACCATTTTTTTCATGAATTTTTACTTTTTGTAATGTATTGGCCAACCTAATACAATATTAAGTTTGTCTTCTAACATTTATATTGTATCGGCCTAGTCGATACCATATCATGCTAGTCAACAACTTCTTACTATGTCTACCTGGCTGATACTACTGACTTAAAATTTAGGGCTAGTTTTGGGAATAAAAACCATATATAGGGGTCATATTTCATTAATAAAATATGTATCACATTCATACACTCTACTTTTTCTTATATTTCTAACCTAAGTATATTTAGGGGAGTTAGAGGGTTTAAAATCTTATCTTGAGAGGTCTTGTCTTATGGTGTCATTAAAGCTTAATATGAGAGGTCATTGGGAATTCATAACTAAGGATATATAGGTCTTCATTCAACCATTTGAGGTACTCAACCTAAAACATCTCTTGGAATATCCATTTAAGCCAAAGGGGGATATTGAATCATCGATGTGTCCATCCAAAGGCAATTATTTCTATCCCTATATTATATCATTTACTTATTTAGTAAATTATATGTTATTTAGTTATGAATGTATTTGTGTATCATTTCATAGGATCAAAATAAGATAGTATAGATATAGGGTTGCTTAGGATTTCCATTTATCACCTTAAGTTGTAGAAATCCCCATTTGGTTGACCATTACACCTTACCTTATTTAAAGTCACTTACCCATCATTTACTTTAATTATACCCCTTTACAATCATTTATTTTACTTGCATATTTATAATCATAGTTAGAATCATTTACTTTTGTTGAGGTCTAGTGAGAGTTATATCCTTATTTAATAGGCTTAAACTTTGAAACCCTTCCTATTGACATTTGAGTTGTATGTTACCCTTTACTAGATATACAAATATGCTATGTCCTTAGCCACTCATCCAAGTATACATAGGATCTATTTGTTTTACCTTATTCAAGTCCTATTATATTGATAGAAAGAATATAGTTTTAGGTCATCCTAGAATGTGTATACATTTTGGTGAACTCGATGTGAATATTATCCCACCTTTGGTTGGATCAGATTCATGTTTATACTTTTATCTTTGTAGTGACATCATAAAAATAATCATATATCTTTTATTCCAATAGTATCAACTAAGATTATACCTTTTATTAATTTTAGTAACTGTATCAGCCAAATTGATATCATTTCATAGTTTTTTACCAACTATATTAACCAACCTAATATATTTTTATTTGATTAGTTTCTTATTTTGACTGTATCAACCAACTCGATACCATTATAGGTGTTTATTTATTTCATTACATATTGTAAATTTTACTTTTGATATAAATAATTTTTAACTTTAATTTCTATTTTGTCTTCTTATAACTGTGTTTGGGTAGTCATAAAAATCAAATTAGCTATCATTTTAGGCCAAGGCATCATCAATTTTACTTGAGATATGAGGGGTACTACCCCAATACTCAATTCATTATATAGACTTTAGTTTTCACATGTCTTTTGATATATCAATAATACACATGTTTTTTGTTTTTAAACCACTATAAAGCGTTCAACCATTTGATTTTGTAGTGTATCAATAAGTAATTATCTCTTGTGTTACTTTGATTTTTCTACTACTTATATTATCAACTTGTTTTATTTATAGATGGTATTATCTATCTTGGTACCATTCTATGTGTGCCAACTAAACTGACCTAATATAGTTCTATGTGTCTTCTTAACTACATAAACTATCACAATATCATTATAAATTTATATCCAACTACATCAACTAGTTTAACCTAGTTTATTTCATACTATATCAACAAACCTAATATAGTTATTTTTCTCAGATTTCACTAGAAATGCATTTTTACCAAACTATATCAGGTCTAATTAATACATTCTATTTATTAGACTTAGCACAAAAATTATATTAACAAACCCAATATAGTTCATTACTACGATCTAATAGCTAATTATATTAACCTACCTAATACCATTAGTTTATTGTGACTAACCTCCTTCCACATTAGTTTTTCAATATCCTTCACCATGATATCACCTATTAGAATATTATTTTTAAGCCTAAACCAATTTATATTCTATATGGGGTTATTTTTCATTCCTGTTTTATCCACTATAGAGGAAAATTACTCATGGTTAAATTTATCAAAGCATCACTCTATATTTATTGTACGTAACATAGTTGAAATTAAAAAGAATGGATACTATATGATCTCATCCAACTTATTAATAACCTTGATGATAACACCATTTATACTTTGAACAATAATGAAAGTCTTAATAAGCTTCCCCCTTTCATTACAATAGCTAGGGTAGCCAACACCAACATTGGGAATTTTCTTCCCAAAACTAATGTTAGGAATCCATCATCTAATCCTCCATCAACTTCCAATCCTCCTCTAACCAAATCTAATCAAAATTCCAATCCAAATACTCCTATAGATTCATCACAAGTCTTTGCATAACTGGTTCAACAAATGGCCTTTATACAATATTCTAGTAGGAATCAAATTCTCTAAATTCAAAAACCCATTTTAAAAATATATAATCAACCTCCTCAAATCATTATGAATCAACCAAATAAAAATTACATCCTCCCTCTTTGAGATGCCAAATAAAATATCATTTTTCAACCACCAATGCATAATAAGATGCTTCAAAAAATTCATAATGAACCTTTAGATCCTTTCATTGTATCCATATATATTGGAAACATTTTTCCAACAATCACATATAATGGGTCTTAATATTATACCTTACATATTAAATCCTTTGGTAATCTCTATAAGGAATGGGTTCAAACCAACAATTATGTTACTACTAAGTTTCTATCCAAAACCTCTGTTAGAGATGCATATAATGGTATAATCAACTTAATATAAATCCTTATTTTAAATAATAAAATACAAATTTTACACCTCATTAAAACATCTCCTACCTTTTCCTCTCTCATCTAAACCAAATACATAAAATTATTAACCACTTATGACTCATACCCTATGCTATTAAGTAAATTGACTTAGTCTTGCTGACATAGCTAACCAGACCCATGCTTTTCTCAACAATTGTCAAATGGTCTTCATCCTTTTCGGTGAGGACTCATTAGCCACCATTGATCATTTAAAAAGTCTAAATGATCATCCACCATTGGATGCTTCTCTAATTATCTATAAATAAACCTGTAAAACATCATTTTCAAGGGTCCTAAAATCATATCTTGGAGAATCTAGACTTATGATAACAGATCTCCACACACAAGAAAAACAAGGTGAATCAAAGAATTTCTTTTGCACCAAAATTTTTCCCATTCTATTTTTCATTAGAGGAGTGAGAACCAAATATTTTAAAGAGAAAATCAAATGTATATTTCAATGGATAAATCTTGTGCATTCAAAGTGTAAAATTTTTTATTATTTTTTTCTTTCTTTGTTTCTCTACCATAGTTTGAATTTAGTTTAGATTAGAATTAGTTTACTTTATTTTATCATCTAAATTTCATTCATATATTTCTTGCATGATTTATGGGAATTTTTCCATGTCTTTTTATCCTTTGATAATCATTTTTGAAATTAGATAGCATCTGTCTTTCGATTTTTGTTGTTTATATTTACATTTCGCATCTAATCTTGCCTTTTGTGAGTGTTGGCATGAGATACAGGTTGTCAATAGTTGTTTTTTATTTGGTTATGTGTGCTCCTTTGTGCAAGAGTGAATTCAAAAGTAAAAATAGCAAAATTATAGACCATAATAGTGAAATTGTCCTATTCTTCCTTTTTCTATGTTTTCTATTTTGTCTATAGGTTTAACAATTTTTTTGTTAGGAAACAATAATTTTGTCATTGTTAGAAGTGATTTCATCACTACCTGTAGTGATTTTATTACTTTTAGTAGTGAATTCAGCATTTCCCATAATGAAAATAACTTTTTCTACAATAAAATTATTTCTATCTATAGTGAATTTATCACTGTTGGAAGTTAGATCATTGCTCTTGGAAACAAAATTATCTTGTAAGCATGGGTTTATTTATTTTCTATTTTTTACTTTCTATCTTTTTCCTGCATTAATTTTATTATAATTTCAATTTTTCAATCTATCTGTGTAACAATGATTTCATAATAGACAGATGCTTTTTGCTTTTTTTATGGTTTTTCATTTGTTCTATTATAGGTTACCTTATTTCTAGCCAAAGAAAACATTCTAATAACTTTTTTACATAATTCTTGCAAAAGAGAATCAGAAAAAAGAATTAATAAAAGGCCAATTTCTTTTTACTAACACTTTTGATTTTTGTTTTTAAAGTTCTTAGTAATTACATCACTTTTTTTTCATTATTTTTGTTTGTGGTTTTAGAAATTCTGTATGCTCTTTCCTTGGAATTACATTGGTAATGATACTTAGAAATCAGAAATATTTTCATAATTATATGTGTTACCCAAGTAGTATCCATGTATGCTCATTCCTTGATGTTACATTGGTGATTGAACTCATAAATCAAAATCCAGTATTTACTTTTATTTTTGTTTTCTTAGGGGCTCTATTGATCATGGATTTTACCACCATGAAGTAGGTTAGACCCCATTTATTGATGATGTATACAAATCAAGATCTAGTTATTTTAATTGCCTAAGAAGTTATGTGTTTTAAGTACACCATGATGTGAGGAGATTTCATGCTCCAATACCTAGTGTTTTAATAGTTGAATCAAAATAAGATATCATTGATTTTAAACACATTGAGACCCCTATGGTTATGTTGGGAACTTTGGGACAAGACCCAATAATATGCATCTACTTTATCTTTTTCTTCCATGCTTCTTCCCCCTAGATAAGCTTGTTCAAAAATTAAGCCTAGGATAACCTCTTTTGCCATTCAACTTTGGAATAATAGTTAGTGGTTAGTACTGAGAAGCAACTTTCCACACACCTTTGAAATCAAACTTAGTGAGCCATAGGAGTGGAAGGATCCTCCATGGTTAGTACCTTGAAATATCAAGTTTTAACTAAGAGCATGGATGAGTCAGTGACAATAGAAGGCCCAATAATTGTTCATGACCTTTCATCCTAGTTTTCACCCTTTATGTGAAATTTCTTATTTGTTTAGAATATCAATTTTGTTTGTCATGTCCTTGTGTTTACCATGTACTAAATATCCTTGTTTAAAAACCGTTGATGGTTAAAATTGTGCTTGTTTCAAACACCAACAATGGGAAGTTTCAAGATATGGGACTTGCAACTTGAAACAACCTCTAGATTTTTAAGAAGCTGGTCTCTTCTTTATATCAAGTGTATACTGGGAAAAGGGATATAAATTTTAACAGAAACACAAATGCAAGATAGAAAATCTAATTATGGCAATGCACCTGAATGTAATTTGACCTTAATCATGAGCATAGTGAGACTATATGTAAGATTCAATTACATTTAAGAGTAAACAAGTGCATGATCAATGTAAAATATGGAAACAATAGAAACAAAGGCTCATATCATAGACTGCTTTTGCAGTGATACATATAATATCAACAAAGGCACAGGGTTCAATCTTCTTATTTGAATTCTCCAGTCACATAAGAGGCATAGAAACATGCACAGCTATATAAACTTTTGAACTCAAGAAAATGGAACAAAGGCAAATGACATTCCTAATCACAGCTCTAGAAAGTCTAAAACTCTTGACAACACATCATAGACTAATTTTGCAATGACACATAAAATATCAACAAAGGCACATGATTCAATCTTCTTATTAATTCTCTAGTCACATAAGAGGCACATAAACATGCACAGTTACATAAACCTTCCAACTCAAGAAAATAGAACAAAGGCAAATGATATTCCTAGTCACAACTCTAGAAAGTCTAAAACTCTTGACAATTTCTCTCAAAAAATTATCTCTGATATCTGATGATGATTCCTATGGTGATCTCTGCACCCTTATTTATAGCCTTGGATTCACTATGGATTGTCTGCTTGTTCCCAATCTAATGGCCTAACTGAAATCTAACCAAACTGGAAGTGTCTAATAGAAGATATTTCTTAGATTCTAAAATGCTCTATCTTCTGGTAGTTCATTGGCTGAAATAGATCGCAAGATGCTTCCTTCTATTCAAAGGAAGGGGACACTTAGCCAATTCCTTGAAAACCTTCTTATTACTTAGGAGACACTATAGAATGACACTTGGCATGTTCCGTAACACTTACCGAAGACACGTGGCACTTTTCATTTTACCTATACTCTTACTATATCTTTGCTCAGGAATGTTCTACCTTTGACACTTGTCACAATCTACTTCTTCGACACTTTAAAAATGTAATAGAAATAAGACCCCCAACATTTCTTACCTGAGTAACTTTTAAAAAAGGGCATAGGGATAGGTGGCAATCTCTGATTGCTTCAACAAAGGACACGTGGCAATCTTTGCTTTACTTAACTAGGAATATGTGGTGATCTCCACTACTTTTATCTACCTTTTGAGAAACTTGAAAAAGGTGACATGTGTTGGTCTCCACTTTACTCTATTTATATTATAGAAAAAATTGGGCCTCATTTCATATTTACATAGACAACGACACTTGGTGGCTTTCACTTGTTTCAGAAATAAATCCTGAGACCCACCACAGTCTTTGCTATATTGATGAAGCAAAATGAAGATAATTCAGATCTCGACATGTGGTGGCTTCCACTCTCTTCAGCTGGGATACGTGACATCTTCTGTCACTTTTAAAAAAGCAAATTGAGACCTTCCGTGATTGCCACTTGGTGCTTTCTACTTTACCTTGATACTTAGTTTGTTGAAACCTTCTGCTAAAAAGAGATTTGAAATGTGGGTGTTGATATGAAATGCAGATGTTGACACTTATTGCATTCCACCATGTTACTATGAAAAATGTGGCACGTCTTGACCAACTTATAAAAAATATGAAAAGTGCCTCAGAAAATGACACTTGGCAGCTTCTGCTTGACTTCAACACTTAGACAAAAATGAATCAAAAAGAAATCAAACCTGTGCTCTGTGTCAAAACTTTTCCATCTCAAACCAAAGTGTGAAAGAACAAAATTTTGTAGTGCACAACTGAAAATCTAGAATGAAACATAGAGTATTTTTTACTCTACAGTTATTAGCGACCCCAAGGACTTTTGAGCCAGCTCAAAAAAGAAACCACAACTCCCGCTAAATCAAAATTTCAAAATCATAGCTTCAGTAATGCTATTTGGTAGATGGACCATTCATTGTTAGATAACCCCTACTTATTCTGCAATTCATTGAAGGCTAAATCAAGGTTAATAATATCCTTGTGTGAAAATTTTTGCAAAATCTGAATCATAGCCTTTAATTTGAATTCGAGCTAGGAAATAGGAACCAAGACAACGTCTACTTCAGGGACTGATGAATCATCCCTTAAATTTTGAAAAAATGTTTGATCATTCTATTTGGCCAACAACAAAGGTTCAATTTCATCAACCATTAGCACCGTGTTATCATCAAGAAATGGAGAAGGAAGACCTAATTGCACTAGATCTTCAATATGCTATTTCATTTCACTGATGCCTTCTTTCATGACATTTAGGAGCTCTCTACAACTGATGGCTACAAAATTACAATTGAGAACCTTATTCACTCGCTTAGCATGCAACCATTCTATTCTCAATTCCTACTACTGACAATGTTGCATCCATTACATCATAAAGCTTTTGTAGCAACATTTCAGAGTCCATTACTCTCCCAGAAATTGTAGCCAGAGTGTTTGCAACTGAATTCTCCACCTTTTCACACAATTTTTGTGCATTTAGCAAGAAGGTGAGAGAAGGCTTGAGTTGAATAATCTCTAAGGAGATTCTTTTCCACATGGATTCATAGAACTCCTTCACCAGACTTAACACTCTGACATTCCTTAGCCTATTGGCTAGCTCCAGTGTCAATTGTGCTGCTCTTTATTGCTCTGCTTAAAATTGGGCTTGTATAGCCACATTATTATTCTATTCACTTAGAAACTTTTGTTGTAATTGGGTAACCTGTAGTAGGTGTTCCTCACATTTTTATTGTAATGCTTTTTCCTCCTTAGGGTTATCACCGCATCCTTTACCTGCATTAGCCCTGCCTTTAAGGAATCATTTTGGGCCTGGACTACCCAGTGAGTCTAAAGAGAAACAATATCTTGAAACTATTTATTCAAATTCTCTATCTCATTGTCTTTTCTATTGATCTCTATGGTCAAACTATTATAGTTTGCCTTTTCCTTGGCTAAATCAGCCTCCATCTTCTATAGCCTCCTTGATGTCTTCAAGTAGTCTTCAGTAACTGCAGAAGTGGATTCGATTAGTAGCTCAATTTTGTCTTGTGGCCTGAAGAGGGACATGTCGATGGCCACTGCATTCATTGTGTAGTCCTTCAGCTGCATCTGCTCAGTTGGCTTGATTACATTTGGTGACAAATGAGTCACCATTAATTGCTACTGAATGGGGTCAAATTGTGATCACAGATGGGGCATAGCCAAGGCTTTATTTTCCTTGATCTTCTTTTTCTCTCTTCAATCTTCCCTTGCCTTCTTAGTAGCATCTACTTGGGTCTGGAAGGTAGAGGGAGAGGCAATATGCCCACCTACAAAAGGATGTCCCTGTGGCAAACCATATTGAATAGCCAATTGTTGGCTATGGGCAATCTGAGGGGAAAGTTTCTTGGGAATAAAAGGGGAAAAGTGAGGTAACATTAAAGCTTGAGGTCGTATAGATGGGGTGAAGTGCGAAATGGGAATGATAGAGGTGGTAGGGGATGTCATCTAGCTAGATGGAGTCATCATGCCAATAGGAGAAGAAAGAGATTGAGAAGGAGAAGGAGGAATAATACTTACTTGAGGGGCAATTACAGTACTCTATAATTGGCATTGTGGGGGGTCTGCCTCCTCTTCTAAATCAAACTGAAACTACACCCTCTTTCATTTTTTGGGTGTCTCTTCTTTTGGCTGTGTTTCTTTTCCTACCATCAGTGATGCTTGTGGAGAATTGGAAAATTCAATAATTGATGCTGATGGGGAAGCTCTTGGTGGTGAAGGCACCACACTCTTTTGATTTTCCATGATGCTGAGAGATTAGGGCCAAATAGATATAGTTACTACATCTACAATTTTCCCTAAGGCCTGTGACTCTTGGCTGGACCCTGCTCTGGCTTCTAGCTCTACCCCTAGTGTCAAAAAATTACTTGTCTCTGGGCTAGATACAGGGGAGAGATGGCACTCATCCCATAGTTCTTCCCATCTCTCATTTGTGTCTATGTTCCCAAAAGAATGGGTTGTTTGACAAATTTCTTGCCTATATTTCTAATAGGCTTCTATTTTCTCAACATACCAATCTTTATTCTTTAGTGTCCTTCTTAAGCTAGAAGTCATTTTGACTTTAGGATCATAATCCCTCTGCTTGACATAGAATGTTTCCCATGGCCTATTTTGTGGAAGGGGTAAGTCTGTTAATTCAACATAAAATCCAGGAGTATCTTCTCTAGGATTTTTTCTATTTTCCCTAAAAGGGCGGCCTTCATGTGCAATTCTAGTTGTAACCCTATTAGTCCTTATCCAAGAAGCTATGAAATCATTTGGGTCATAAACCCATTTGTCTTCTATTAGAAGGAAACACAAAAAGGCTAGCTTTCTGAGCAACACAACTTTAGCGTCTCTAGTTTCCAAAACCATGTTGGTTGTCATCCATAGGAGGTCATACATTTTTCTTTTCCTCTTCCCAGAGCCATATTCATTGTTGACTATAGATACCTACCTGGTGACCTCTAAGAATGCTACCCTAAGAGTCAAAATCTTAGGTAGCAACATTGGTTCCCCATAAAAACCATGGACTCTTATAATTGTATGGTGGGACCCAAAATAGAAATCACAAAGAATTGGGCAATTGGATAGAAGGTTTGAAACACTTGGAAATAATCTGTTCATGACTGGTTCAGGGCTAAGGTGGCAAAAAGTAGGGGTAACAAATAGTTCCCAAAATTCATATGGGTTGCTAGTTTTTGACAAAATATGCATCCATGCAGACACAGGGGTGGTCTTTTGGAGATCAAAACTTGGGTCATACATATCAAGATGCATATGTTGGGTAAAGAGGTTAGCATTTTGATATAACATGAGGTGAAACAAATAAGAAGAGTACCTAAAAACCCCTTTTGATTTGAACTAGGCTAGTTTCTCCACCATTGAGAAGGCAATTTATTTAGAAAAGTCAAGCCTATACTCCTGAGTCTTATCAATGGTCTTCAACCTAAAGAGAATAGCCATTTGTTCTCCATAAATTGCCATATCATCTTTCATGTTGAAGATGAAAGCCATCATAGACAATGCGTCTTGGCTAGCTTGTGTGAATTGGGCTCTTGCTATAGGGAGTGTAGGCATAGTAGTGTCATCATCACCCATTTGTAATTTAGATCTTAAGAACCTCAACTACGTATTGATGTTTGCCCACGTTCTTTGCATTTTAGCAATATTGGGAAATGTAGCTATCTTATTGTGATACAGGGCTAACATGTCCTTGATAGCTTATGGTGTGATTTGCACCATGAATGGACCCCGTTGAATGGTGCTTGAGGGTGCATGGAACAAGTCTTCACATAGTTTGATCAAGTCAGGACATGGATGCACAGTCAAGACAATGAATTATGCCAGTTGTGAAGTCCATATCCTCATGGAAAATGTATCATATTTCTCTACTCTGGCCCTCTGTAGACACCTTTGATGTGCCACTTCTCTAAGAGTCTTGCTACTAGCTCTTTGAAGGATTGGGTCCATGACTCCATCTGCATAATATTTTATCTTCACTGGGTCACTTGCTTGACCAAATTCAGGAATTTTGGTCCGTGGATAGGTCTTCAATGGTTACGTAGGAGCTGAAGCATATGACTTGCTTGCAAGAAACTTGTCAAGGGATTCATACATCCCAGCTCCTTGTTGTGAAGACTGTGCTCCCTCCATCTCTACATATTTTCTGTGATAACTGGTATGAACTTTCTCAAAACAAAAACACTTTTGCTGAAGTAAGTTTACTAGGCACTAAAAAATGCAAGTAGCAGGATATTTTCTCATAGATGCAAGAATGTTTGAGAACTTATAAGCTTTAACTCTTGCTAAGAGGTATTTATTGACCTATCAAGTCTCAAAATGGCATTAAACTCAGATAACCGTTAGCAAATCTTACTCAATCTTTGTGGGACAACAAGGCAAACATGTTATGCAAGTGGCAACACAATGTACCTTAGGGATTTCTAAAGATTTGGGAGACATTCAATGCATTGAGAAATTTTGAAGATTTTGAAAAATTCTCTGAGTTGCTGACTATGTGTTCAAATAACACTTATTTAAAAGAAAAGTAGGAAAACAAAAATGGGAAAACAAAGCAATACAAAAAGGGGAAACTATCTAACTATAATACATAGTATCTTTATCTCCCTCCTGGATCAGAAGAAGAGTTTCTAAAGTCTCCTTCATGACAATATGACTTATGTTGCTAGACACGTGGTTAAATTGAATGTAGCTCGGATGGCTTGCTCTCTTTGTATGCTACATTGATTGGCTTGCATTCAAATGAGTCTAAGTCAAACATGCTTCCAACATATATAAACTCTTTTTGTCCTTGAAAGCTTGTCAAATGCTGATTCTTGATACTGGTATGTCTTATCAAGAAATTAATGACTATTTGTTTATCAACAAAAGCCCTTTGATATATATAATTTATTGACTTATCTCCTTCTGCTTCAAACTTAGGTTTTATTGCATGATCATCCTTTTTAATGACTTAAAAATTATCAATCTCTCGAAAGGATAATTCTGAAGGTTTACAATAATTTTGCATGTGTAATTGAGTCTCAATGCTGTCTTGTTCATTTGCAACTGGCTCACAGCTTCCTTGAAAAATAGTATAACCTGACCCAATGATTTCAAACAAATCACTCAAATCATGATCAAGGAAATGTCCATGCTCCTCCACATTATCTTGCAAAGTAAGAAGAAAGTTATAAATTACGTCTTCTTCCTTAGAGATTTAGGCATACACTTGTGACTTCTCACTTAGAACATGAAATTCATGTTGAGAGACCCGAGGATTGATAGAAGAGGTATCTTTTGACATTTCTTCCTTTAAAATGTTTGTAATTTTATGATCTTCATCAAATATGACGTAAGTACCCAAATCAATGGAGTCATAATTTCCACATGGGTCACTTTGCATCATAGCTAATAAATGATCATTTTCCTCTTCTTGATCATGTTTAGTCCATTCAGCTAACTCCTCAACAAAAACCCTTTCTTCTTTATTCATCATAGCATGAGCTACCTCTAACATTGCAATTGGTTCATTGGTGATGTGATCCTTATATAATGGCTCAGATAATATCTTCATCTTTGAACCATATTTGGTTCTTAGGATGAGATGAGACCAATCAAGGGACATATATCCTCCTATTTTGGCTGTAAAGTCTCTTGATAAACATAAACCAAAAATAGGAGGTATATCTATGACTACTACATCTTGATTTACAATTATATTAGGACAAGTATATAATTGTAATGGGAGTTGTTTAATTCTCCCTATTATTTGTACTACTTTACCATCTAGCTGCATGACCCCTTTAGTGAGTGGCTCATATTTTATCTTTAAAGCATCAGCTATCTACTTAGGCATAACTATAGTACTAGCCCCTAAATCTATCATTGCATTATGTAGTAGTTTCTTGCCAACTATCAAAGTTAAATAAAAGGGATCCAGTTTAGATTTGCTTACCTCTACTGCATTATTCACTAGGGCTATTGTCTGCAGATGAACAGTGTCTTTGAGATTTTCTTTTTCAGCAAGTCCTTTGATAACAATACATTTGGTCACTATTTAGCCTTGTAGAGCTTCTTGTAGTAGTGTCTTCTGTTCAGGAATAGCCAATATATCCCATATTGATACTTGTGCTGGAGTCTTCTTCAATTGATCCACCACATTTATTGGTCCCAGAGTCTGAGCTCTTTGAAAATAAGGATATCTTGTTTTTTCTTGAATTTGTGTAGGGATCACTTGATTCTACACTGGCTGAGGCATCTCTTGTCTGACATCTATGTTTTTTTGTCTTTGGAATGGAGGATTCTCCATGACTTGACTATTTACAACTTCAGGGTATTCCACCATCCTTCTCTTTGATCTAGTATAATAATCAGATTGTACCACTAGTTTTTTAGAATTGGAAGCTTGGTTCAAGAAAACTGATTCTTCATCTTCAACCCATGAGAACAAGGCATGTTATGGGGCTATTTATTCCTCTTGTTGTAAAGACATCCCTTGCATCTAAGCCATTAAGACTAAATTTTGCTTACCAGAAGACTGTTAGGCTTGATTGTCACTGGAACTTGCAAACTGACCATCCATTCTTCTTTGCTCTACCACCTTTTATTATAGATTACCCATGGGATAATCTCTAGGTGTATGAGCATTATTACAAGGGAAAAACTAGGCATTAGTATTATCCACATAATTATTTTGCCCAGGAACAATCTCCCTATTTGAATTGGGAGGAATAGTCTGTGAGGGTGTAGGGACTGTAACTATTGGTTTGCTAGCTGAGGGTTATTTTGTCTTGGAGGACCCTGGTATTGGTTTGGTTGAGATGAAAATATATTTCCTTGATAGCCCTGGTATTGGGTTTTAGTATAAGTATTTTACTATCTTTTTATATTAATCAGCTCATTAGAAAATGTCCTCAAGATATTCTTGATATCATCCAGCTCAGATGACTGAGCAGGGATAATTTATTTAACAGGTGGTTGAGGATATGTGTACATAGACACAGGTGGGGTTATGGATTTAGGGGCTTCTTGAGGTAATGGCAAGGAGATCTCTGGGAACATGAGCATGGGAGGCCTTGGAGGCAATTTTCTAGCATCTATCAAATTATTTTCAGCTTTGACTGCATAGTCATAAGCCTCTGGGAGAGTATGACCAAGTGACTGAATCATAACAGATATATCTAAATTCAAAGCCTTAAGATAAAACACTATGGCCATACCTAGTAATGGTCTAGCTATAACAGGGATTCTTTTCCAAGTCTTTTGAAATTTGGAATTGAAGTTAGTCATTGCTTCTTGTGGTGCCCTTTGGATGGTAATCAATTGCTGTAATAAAGAAGACTTATCACCCTTCTCTTCGAATCTTTCAATGAAAAGATCTTCAAGCTGATCCCATGTAGATATGGTATTTGGGGTAATAGACCAATACCATTCTAGAGCCTTACCTTTAAAAGAAGTTGTTAATAATCTTATGGCCACATTTTGCTGTGTGACAATAACATGTATAACACAGACATCTGATACATCCTACAGATGTTCTTTAGGTGTTTTAAAGTCTTGCCCACTGAATTTAGGTAGAGCTTTTAGGGCATTCACTGGGATAGGGTCCCAAGTTGCTGGTGGTATTGGGAGAATCAATGGACAACCAGTGTTCTAACTTGCATAGTTTCTTGGGGGTATAGGGGCTCCCATATTTGCTCTTGGTATTGGTATAAACTAGTTGACTCTTCTTCTTGGACTAGTTACCAAAAGGTGGAAAAAGAATACCTAAATTTATAGCAGATTGTGATTTGGTTACTGGTCCACAACTCTGACTCCTCATAGCTCTCTAGTTCATATGATCTTGAAAGAAACTTCAAGATTTGTCCCACTGGGTGAGACAAAAATTGTTGATGGAAATTTTTTTGCTTGTTTATAACACCAACAATGGGAAGTTTCAAGATGTGGGACTTGTGACTTGAAACAACCTCCATATTTTTAAGAAGTTGGTCTCTTCTTTATATCAAGTGTATACTCGGAAAAGG
Source organism: Torreya grandis (assembly GCA_037957365.1). Classification (NCBI taxonomy): domain Eukaryota; kingdom Viridiplantae; phylum Streptophyta; class Pinopsida; order Cupressales; family Taxaceae; genus Torreya; species Torreya grandis. Next base: position 1,315,121 of record JARHVA010001809.1, read on the forward strand.
GATAGGAATTTTAATAGAAACACAAAAACAAGAAAGAAAATCTAACTATGGTGATGCACCTGAATGTAATTTGACCTTAATCTTGAGCACAATGAGACTATATGTAAGATTCAATTACATTTAAGAGTAAACAAGTGCATGATCAATGTAAAAGATGGAAATAATAGAAATAGAGGCTCATAGCATAGACTACTTTTGTAGTGATACAAAAAATATCAACAAAGGCACAGGGTTCAATCTTCTTATTTGAATTCTCCGGTCACATAAGAGGCATAGAAACATGCACAATTATATTAAACTTTCCAACTCAAGAAAATGGAACAAAGGCAAATGACATTCCTAATCACAGCTCTAGAAAGTCTAAAACTCTTGACAACACAACATAGACTACTTTTGCAATGACACATAAAATATCAACAAAGGCACATGATTCAATCTTCTTATTAATTCTCTAGTCACATAAGAGGCACATAAACATGCACAGTTACATAAACCTTCCAACTCAAGAAAATAGAACAAAGGCAAATGATATTCCTAGTCACAACTATAGAAAGTCTAAAACTCTTGACAATTTATCTCAAAAAATTCTCTCTGATATCTGGTGATGATTCCTCTGGTGATATTTGCACCCTTATTTATAGCCTTGGATTCACTCTAGATTGTCTACTTATTCCCAATCTAACGGCCTAACTGAAATCTAACTGAACTAGAAGTATCTAACAAAAGATATTTCTTAGATTCTGAAATGCTCTGTCTTCTGATAGTTCATTAGCTGAAATAGATCGCAGGATGCTTCCTTCTCTTCAATGGAAGGGGGAACTTAGCTAATTCCTTGAAAACCTTCTTATTACTTAGGAGACACTAGAGAATGACACTTGGCGTGTTCTGCAACACTTACGGAAGACATGCGGCACTTTCCACTTTACCTATACTCTTACTATATCTTTGCTCAAGAACATTCCACCTTTGACACCTATCACAATCTGCTTCTTCAAAACTTTAAGAACTTAACAAAAATAAGACCGCCAACATTTCTTACCTGAGCAACTTTTAAAAAAGGGCATAGAGACAGGTGGCAATCTCCGCCTGCTTCAACAAAGGACATGTGGCAATCTCCACTTTACTTAATTGGGAATATGTGGCGATCTCCACTACTTTTAGCTACCTTTTGAGAAACCTACAGAAGGTGAAATGTGTTGGTATCTGCTTTGCTCTATTTATATTATAGAAACAATTGGGCCTCATTTCATATTTACATGGACAATGACACTTGGTAGCTTCCACTTGTTTCAAAAATAAAACCTAAGACCCACCACAGTCTTTACTATATTGGTGAAGCAAAATGAAGAGAATTCAGATCTCGACACATGGTGGCTTCTTCTCTCTTCAGCTGGGATATGTGACATCTTCCATCACTTTTAGAAAAGCAAATTGACACCTTCTATGATTGCCACTTGGTGCTTTCCGCTTTACCCTGATACTTAGCTTGTTGAAACCTTCTATTGAAAAGAGATTTGAAATGTGGATGCCGACACTTGTCACATTCCTTTGAGTTACTATGAAAGATGTGGCACGTCCTGACCAACTTATAGAAAATATGAAAAGTGCCTCAGAAAATGAAACTTGGTAGCTTCCGCTTGACTTTAACACTTAGACAAAAATGAATCAAAAGGAAATCAAGCCCACGCTCTGTGTCAAAACTTCGCCGTCTCAAACCAAAGTGTGTGGGAACAAAATTTTGCAGTGCACGATTGAAAATCAGAATGAAATGTAGAGTATTTTTTACTCTACAAAAACTAATTCTTTTAAAATAACATCCTAAAATTAAGTCTTCATATCAAAATCTTAAAATAATTGGTTCAAGAATTCAAGTTTTTTAGTTCATTTTTTGGTTTGTATTATTAATTTAGATCATCCTTTTTCTTTGAGTCAATTTAATTTTTTTAATCATGCCTATTACTTGATGAATGGCCATGTTAAATCCTCCTAATGCAAGGGAAGATATTTTAGAAATGATAGATTTCAATTCTCTGGTCAAGAGCATCATGTATATATATATATATATATATATATATATATATATATATATATATATATATATATATATATATATATATATATATATATATATATATGAAATAACCAAACATGAAGAAGAGGAGGGGGATTACCAATATGAAGGTATCCTTAAAGCTTCCCAACCTCTACCTTCCCTATACAAATATATCATGTCTAAAAAAATTGATGTATTGCTTCAAGTCTTGGGCATTGGTGTAAAATTCACATCTGATTTTGATGTACATAATTTTCAATATCTCATTGTAATCAAAGAGCCTTCTTTTTCCAATCCTAATCACAAAATATCACAAGGCTCTTTAGAGGGTAGCAATTCTCTCATTCCCTTTTCACAATCTCATCCCCAAGTCTTTCAAGATAAAGAGATATCTATTTCATGTGAAGAGTCATCCCAAACTAGTCATGGTTTTTCCATGAAAATCCATGTAAATCAAGAAAATAAAGAGATTATGAACTTTAAATCTCATCAATAAAATAATCCCTTTGGTAATCCTAACATAAACTTAAATATAAACTTACCTTCACAAAACCATCCAAATAACCTGAGTTTGAATATGGATTCAAACTCATCAATCATGCGTCCCACAAATCAAAACTTTAATCCTACTTCAAGTTTTCCCATCATGTAGAAAAATCATCCAAAATTGAATATGGTCTTCCCATCTAATTCAAGTCAAATTGATCAAAATTTGATTACACCAAATTTGGATATTCACCTAAACTCATAGGGTTATAATCAAATTAATCTAAGTGCGAATCTTTATTCAAACTCATCAATCAATCCAAATCAGATTTTTCAAAACTCACCAATCATATCCAATCTAAACTAAAGTTTGAATACCTATTCTAGCTTTCCCAATCAATCATCAAAACCTAGTTCAAATGATGCTTTACACTCATTCAACAAACTAAGTATAAATCATAGTGTACCAAATCAATTATTGCTTAGATCAACTCCATCCAATTCAAATCCCAATCCAATTCAAAACCAACCTAACTCTAACCCAATTCTTTCATTTGAATCTATCCCAAATCCCAATACTAACTCAAACCAAAACTAAATTCAATCTAATGTCGACCTTAACTTCAATAATCCCAACCTTAACTTCAACAATCCTAACACAAATTCTAGTTTAAACTTTAACCAAAACCAAAATAACCTGATCTAAAATAAAAAATAAACTAATTCAAACTTAGGTTTTAACCAACTTAGTTCAAACTCTTACATGCTTCAACAACAAAATAATTTAAATGTGTTTAACCAAACAAGCTTTGGTAAAAATAACAATTATAATCCCATGAAATTTAGTGTTAACACATCAAACAATCCAAACTTTAACCCAAATTCAAACCAAACAAATTTTACACAAAATCCTAATCTTGGTTCCAACCCAAGTCAAACCAATTTTGGTTTTAACCAGAACTCAAATCAAACAAATTTTGGTACTAATTATAGCCTTGGTTATAATACCAATACCTTTTCCCAACCTCAAAAATTCAACTACAACAATAAAATTCCCAATAATTTTAATCAAATCATTCCCCAACACATAAATAAATTCACAAATCAACCACCTAATACTTTAAGTCACATAGACCAATTATCCCTTTTTCTCATGTAAGAATTTAAAAATATAAAGGATAGAGTCCAAGGCCTAGAGGATGGCTCTTATAACCAGAAAAAAAAATTGAGTTTTATGAGTTTTGTTCATATCCATATTATGTGAGTAAAATGACTACACATTTTACTAAATATTTTGAACTCCAAAATTTGATAAGTACAAAGGTAAATGAGATCCCATGGAACATCTAAATAGCTTCTATCATTCATGTGTAGATGTTACTAATAGTAATGAATACATGTGTTTATTTCCATGAAGCCATGGGGCTAGGCCCTTGAATGGTTCTCAAGACTCCCAAAAGGATCTATCTTCACTTTCAAATAATTATCTAAAAAGTTTTTTTGTCACTTCTCTTATAATATTGAAAAGGACTTAAATAATCTAGACTTGCATAATACCAAACAATGAAATGGAAAAACTTTTGCTTCTTTCCTTCACAGATGGAGAGCAATATCAAGCCATTTTACATGGTCATTCATAGAAATAGAGTTAATGGACATTTTTATGAATAATTTAAACTCATATTTGGGACATCACTTATTACTTATTTTCCCAAGATATTTTGATGAGATTATTGAAAAGGGAATTAAAGTGGAAAGAAATTTGTTTAATAGGGGTATAATTAAAATATTTAATTAAGACAAAAAAAATTCCTCAAAACCAATAAACAAACCCAAATTCTTTTCCAAAAAAATTCTTGTCTGAGATGGTGTAACCGATGTAAAACAAATTTAGAATCCACAAACACAAACATATAACTAATCAACTCACAACATTATAATTTCTTTTGGGCAACCAAAGCAAGGGAGACCAAAATGTAAGTTCACTGAATTGGGTGACACTTAGGATTTTTTTTTCAAATTTTTTTCCCATGTGAACATGATTGCATGGCCAAACACAAAAACTTTTGAAGAAAATGTTCCCAAACTTGATTGGTATAAAGAGGGTGAATATTGTGAATACCATCAGATCAGAGGTCATTCAAAAAGTTGATGCATATGCCTAAACATTATGTTCAATATCTTATTGATAAAGGTAATATAGAAGTTGAAAAATCATCATCAAAACAATATAATAACTAAAAATTAGGGATATACCTATATCCATTCCCTAATCATAAGTAAGGTAAGGGTAAACAAAAATAAGAGCAACTAGAATCAAGTAATGTTAACCAAACTATTCATCCATTTGATTCCATAATCAATAGCATTGATATGTTACATAGACATGTTAACATTGTCACTTTGCCAAAGTATGAATGTGACATCACCACAAGATGTGCAAAGTTTACCCTACCAAGTGCATCTCCCTCTAATGTTGAACATAAGTACAACATTATAGATCATCTTGAGAAAACAAAAGCCAATATATCCATTCTAGACCTTATTAAGACCTCCCCTGTGTATAAATATATTTTGTATGAAGTCCTTTAGGAGTCCAATGTTCCTCAAAACATTAACCCCACAAACTTCTAAGAGTTAATAGGTTCTTTGGAAAAAAATAATCAAGTAACATTTGATCATTTTGATGTTTCTCCTTTAGTTTTAGAGCATAAACTCCCATTGTATATAGAGGTTACTATTTATATGCTTAAGGTAAAAACAATTTTTATAAATAATAGTTCATCCCTTAATCTATGTACACTAAGACTCATAAAATATCTTGGGTATACAATAAGAACACTAGAGGAAAATATCATAACAATAAAGGCATATGATAATAATGAACATCAGTCCATTGATATAATCCATCTTCCTTTGATGGTAGGGTTTGTCATTAAGGAAACATTTATTCATGTTATCAATCTTGATTTATTGTACAATATACTCCTTGGATGCCCATGGATCTATTACATGAATGCCATCCCATCCACTCTTCATCAGTGTTTGAAATTATCCCATGCAGGAATGAAAGTAACTATTCAAGGTGATCTTCATCCCTTACAATATTGCAAAATATTGGAAGGTAAATATAAAAAATCCAACTATCTACTAGTCAAAGAAGACAATTTTACCCATTTTAAGGATTATATTTCATTCAAAACAATGTCAATCCTAAAATTTTATTTTAAACACCTCCCCTTGGTGGTTGGATTAATACTCAACTCCCTCTATATCCATTGAAAAATAGTAAACTAATGACATATGACACTCACCATCCATTATTCAAGCTTCCAATAGTCCATCCATTGAATAAACTTCCAATACTTCATCTATTGAGTAAACATCCAATCCATCATCCAACAAAGCATCATCTTCCACTTTTTCCAATTTCAAAATCATTGATCATGGCATGAATGAGTATATTATTCAATATTTTTATACAAGAACAATACATGCCAATCCAAATTAATATGGCAAACCAAACCATCTAAAGGATAAAATAATGGTTAAAATGTTTGGTTAGACAAAATTTATTGAGGGAGGCCGACTTTATGATGAGCATATTGATGATTCAAATTCCTCTTGGCTTTATTCTGATGAATTAGCTACTTGATTTTCCACCAATAGATATCTCATTGAAAAATCCATCATGTGTAAAATAATGAATTACAAGGGCAAATATTTTGGTCTCTATGAACAAGGTGCCATTAAACCAATAACACTAAAATCCAATGAAGGGAAACATGGTCTAGATCTAACAATCTCCCAAAGTAACTCTGCTAGTGAGTTAGAAGATGATTCTTTGGATAATGAGATTGGTTCCATCATTAGCCATTTTGAAGATCTAACACTTACCAATCTTTTCCATGAAAATTTTGTTCTAACACTTGACCTAAAATATCCTTATCTCATCCAATAGGACAAAAAATCTACACCTCAACTCAACCATTTTAAAAATGATGATGTAATATCTAAGTTCTTGAGAATTAGGGATCAAAGTCTTGCAGGTGATCATAAGAAAGGTTTTCTAATACAACTAGTAGATTCTATGTATTTTGGGGAATAGAAATGATGTCACTCTATCAGTTTTGTATCTAAATCAAAATAAGAAGTTGATGAATATTTTCATCTTCCTACACTACCCCTATCTTATAAGAAACCATTCATATCAACATCAACACTCAAGTTGATCCAAAGATTGTAACACTTTCTATATCACTTAATCAAGTAGAAAGGGATATAATTACATTACTGCTTCATGAGTTTTCTAATGTATTCACATGGTCTTATGAAGATATGCTAGGATTAGATCCATATTAATTAGTTCACCACCTTATGGTATACCTAGATGCAAAACTAATAAAATAAAATCTCTAAAAAATTCACCCCAAGATAACATTGATGGTAAAGGAAGAGCTGAAGAAAAAAGTGGATGTAGGTTTTTACACCCCATTGACTACTCATATTGGATATCAAACATTGTTCCAATGTCAAATAAACCTGAGGGGGTTAGAGTATCCATATACTTCCATGATATAAATAAAGCATGTCTGATGGATGAATTTTCATTACCTAGCATAGATATGATCATCGATCAAACTTTAAGCCATGAAATGCTATCTTTAATGGATGTTTTTTCAGGCTACAATTAGATAAAAATTACTAAAGAAGATTACCTTAAAAAAACCTTTAAAACTCCATGGGGGACATTATGTTATCAGGTGATGCCTTTTGGGTTAAAAAATGTTGGGGCAACATATCAGAGGACAATGACCATTATCTTTCATGACATGTTTAATGATAATATGGAGGACTATGTGGATGACATTTTGGCTAAATATAAATCTAAAATAAATCATCCTCAAGTAATTTTCCATATTTTTGAGTGTATGAAAAAATATAACATGCGATTAAATCCAAAGAAATGTGTGTTTGGTGCTACATCAAGAAAGTTTTTAATATTTATTATTTCACAACATGACATTGAATTTGATCCTTCAAAAGTTTTAGCTACCATGGATATGCCTCCACCTAAACATCTTAAACAACTTATAAGCTTACAAGGAAGATACTAGCCATCAAAAGATTCATTTCTCAGCTTGTAGATATCTATCACCCATTCACCTTTTTTTTGAAAAATGATACTCCTTTTAACTGGATAGAAGATTGTGAAAGGCATTTAATAACATCAAGTAGTATATTTCTAATCCACCCATATTTATGCCACCAATTGTATGTAAATTTTTTTGTTGTACATCTTAGCTACTCAATATGCCTTTGGAACATTGTTAGCACAACATGATGATAATGGAAAAGAATGAGTAGTCTACTAATTGAGCATAACATTGATATCATATGAGTTAAACTAGTCTCAAATATAAAAATCTTGTCTTGTAGTTGTTTTTACTACCCAAAAACTATGACATTACATGCTTAACAATCAAACAAAAATTATTACTAAAATTGACCCTATTAAATATATCATATCTAAAACCAATCTAATAGGCATGATGGCTAAGTGGGTTATCCTTCTTAGTGAGTTTTAATTATATTATGCTAACTAAAAGGAAATCAAAGGATAAGTTCTAGTAGATGTATTGGCAAAAATACTACTCAATGACAAGGCACCTCTCATTATAGAATTCCTAGATGATGCGATCATGTCTATAGATGAATCCCTAATTTGGAAAATTTTCTTTGATGGATATTTTAAAAATCATGGCTTGGGGAAATAATCTTACTGGTAACACCTTATGAGGATTTTATTCCTAAGTCATTTCGAATCGAATTCCTTATACAAACAACATAGCAAAATATGAAGGCCTCATAGAAGGCCTCAAGATGGCAATTTAATGGGGGATCCAACATCTCCTTGTTTTTGATGACTCCAAGATCATCATCAACTAAGTAACTAATGAATTCCAAGCATGTGATTATAAGCTAATACCTTACAAGAGAATGGTGGATAAATTGAAAGCATATTTTGAATACATCTAATTCGAATAAGTGCCTAGAATAAAAAATCAAGTAGAAAATTCTATGGAAATAATTGGATCCTTACTAGACTTAAGCACAAAACACAAATTTTTTTTAGTTAAGTACTTAAGGATGCCTGCTTATGATATGTCAAAATTATAAATAGTTTGTGAGGTGATTGGTCCCAATTCTTGATGGTACTCTAATATCTATTCATACCTTCATAACCATACCCTTCCATATAATTTATCCTCTGTCATGTCCCCATTTTCGTGGACATTGACAAGCTTGATGATTAGCCTATTATGCGACCTTCGTAGGCTGATTGGATGGATAGAGGGTCATGATGGAGATTGGCTTGGCTTTGATTTACAGAATTCCTATAGTTGGCTCTCATTCAGGTTATCTTAGACACATTGGGCCTAAGCTCCTATTATTTAGGGATATTTGACATACAGCGGAGCACCCTTGTTTTGATATGGTCATGTGCAGAATCACTCCCTGGTTCACTAGCTTTAGACGGTTCGAGGATTCGACATGTATTGAGGGAGATATTAATATTTGATTGATTTAATCAAATATTAATTATTTGGTCTAATTTTAAATTAGATATTAATTAATTAATTATTTGGTCTAATTTTAAATTAGATATTAATTAATTATTAATTATTAATTAATTGGTCTAATTTTAAGACCCAAATCCTAATTTAAGAAGCCCAAGTTCTAATTTGAGGAATTCTAATTTTAGAACCCCAAGTTCTAATTTGAGGAAATCTAATTTTAGCAAGCACACCTTTGGAAGGGTATAAGAGTTTCTCATGGGAGAGAGTTGGAATTATGGATATGAATTTGATTATTGATTTTGATATTGAAGAAATTCTTCTGTGAAGACTAAGCCAAGGGTTCCAGGATTCCTTCTGCAGTGGAGAACGTCAACTTTCATTGTGTGCGATTCAGAGGTTGTGAAAGATCAGCCGATCTATTGCCAAATTGAGAGATAACTTCACTCAAAAGTTATCATAGTATTATAGGTATTTGAGAGATAACTTCACTCAGAAGCTATCACAAGGGTTTACAGGTATTTTCATTATTTTTTGGGTTTTGATTCAAGAATTATCCAGATATAGATCTTTTGTATTAGCCCATAATTCTATAGATCAGGATCAAGCATACAGGTTGTGTTATATCAGAGGCCGTACGAATTCCGTATAGATCCATGAAAATCCGTACACATCAACAGAAAGTACAGGTACCGACATCGGTGAATAGATACTTACAGAGACTGACATCGGTCGATATACAACCAACATCGGCGAGATAACGACTACAGATCGACTGACGACGACAGTATAACCGACGTCGGCGACTGTGTTTTTTACACAGCAGGCCAAGATGAACCAGATTCAGAATTCTTTCCCAGTTTGCAGAATATTCAGGCTATTTAGGCCATACTTTCAATATTCTTTGTATACTTGACAAAGGATCTCTATTGTAAGCTTATGAGCAAATAAATAAGAGTTTATACTGTGATTTATTTATCTAATTGAAGATATTTTGTAGAAATTCAGATAAGCAATTCAGAGCTTTTGTTTTGATATTCGAAGGGATATCACAGTGGTATTAGAGCTTTTGTGTAGATAAGAGAGCCCCTAAGTAAGGGACATCACATTGGTATCAGAACCAAATTCCTGCCATCCTGTTGGGCACATCAGAGCCAATGTCTTACCATCTTGTTGGGTAGTTTGGGTAGATCAAATCACAGATATCCATGATGTCTTCATATACTCAGAAACAGTGGGACAAGGATATGAAAAAGCTGAAACAAAGTTTGAATCAGTTGGTTGAAACCCAGAGGAGGATGAATGAAACTCTTTCAGATCCTACATTTGAAGACAAATTACTACGGTATATGGCATCCATTCGTAAAAGGTCCACATCACAAAATAGAATGAAGGAGAAACAAGAGGTCTCTACAGGGGTTGAGGGCAGCGCTACACCAGTTGTTAGACATGTGGATGAGCTTAGTCATGGGGATTTAGACTCTCAGTTAGTTGCAGAGGATGTGGGAGCGGGAGATTGTGATGATGAGATAGTTTCAGCAGCAGTTTCTTTAGAGTTAGATGAGGATGAGTCCGATGTTTGCACTCAGAGTGTAGAGGTGTGCTCCGATGTTAGTGCACTGAGGGTTGATGATCTCTCAGCTATGGCAGAGATTGTAGAAGAGTCCCAGGATCTAATTATTACAGATGACACCCAAGAGAATGTAGTGGACAGCTTTGAGGACTTAGTTTCACCGGCAGTTCCTTTCGGTATGGAAGAGATAGACAGTGATGCTATAGTTATTAATACTCCGTATGTTGATATGAGCTATGGAGTTGATTCATAGAGTATGGATGGTAGTATTACAGAGGTCAGGGATTCTGAGTCTACTCTTTTGGGCCATGCATCAGAGGAGGATTATAGGAGACAATCTAGCGAGTGCCACCGTGTGTCTAGTCAGCTAAGAGTTAGTGAGCGAGACATTGCTACCGCTTGCAAGCATTTTGATGTTGCTCATCAGTTGTTAGCAGTTTATGGATGGGGTTCTCCTACTAGCATCGAGCAGGGAGGTAGTTATTTATCCTTGATAGAGATCCACTCTTTATGGGAGGCTATCCAGATTCTGAGACAGGACTATATGCAGTTGGTCACCGACAGAGATTATCTTATAGAGTGGGGTGGCACAGCATATGATGCATTGTTGGTCGAGGAAGATAAGGTGAGTGAGTTTACTCAGTAGCTAGAGGTGACTTCTGAGATTCTTGAGACTACGCAGTTAGCTTATGAGGAGTCACAATTTCATTTGGCTGAGATGACCATGGAGTTAGAGCATTTACGGTCTTCACCAGCCCCAGACTCAGAGGTTAGTACATTGAGTGTTGTTGGTGAGTACATTCCTATAGTTGTAGCCGAGGAACATGTTGTTGAGGCTGACACAATAGTTCAGAATTTGGGAGTACCTAGTTCTGATGAGTTTGGGATACCTCTCCAGATTGATTCTTCTCACATAGATGACAGTGTGGTCCAGTTGGTTGTGCCACCTTTACAGAGAGATCAGTTATGGTGTGTGGGGGAGTATGTTGATGCTTCCACATATAATTTTTACTGCACAGAGTATTTGCTGGATAGTGCAAGTGTTCATCTGGATTCGCATAGGGTGACAGAAGGTGTTCTCATCCAAGGTACTGGTGCTATTAGCAGATTGGGTGGGGAGATTATAGGGATCCTATATACTATGCTACCTCACAAGGATTTTGAGGTGGGTTATGCTCATTATTCTTCTTTTGATCTAGAGAGAGAAGATTTGATTTCACACAGGTGTAGATCGGCTCCAGTTTCTTACCATCCATTATGGGACGGATTGGCACCATCTCTTGCAGATGGAATTGGCAGTTTGAGTTGTCCATTCTACTTGGGTTATGATGCTTCGAGAGTTTGGTTCTCATGTGTTCTTGACTATGGCAGTTGTGCTCTTAGAGTTTGGTTGAGTTGCATTCACCAATTTGATTATGGGTTCCTCTTTGTTCTACTTCTACTGATGTTACAGGTACTTGCATTGATTCACAGCAGTGCAGAGCATAACTACATTTGGGATCCAGGTGGATCGAGTAGTTCATTGTTCCAAGATTGCTTGGGGACAAGCAATTTTTGGAGGGGCAGATTGTCATGTCCCCTTTTTCGTGGACATTGACAGGCTTGATGATTAGCCTATTATGTGACCTTCGTAGGCTGATTGGATGGATAGAGGGTCATGATGGAGATTGGCTTGGCTTTGATTTACAGAATTCCTATAGTTGGCTCTCATTCAGGTTATCTTAGACACATTGGGCCTAAGCTCCTATTATTTAGGGATATTTGACATACAACGGAGCACCCTTGTTTTGATATGGTCATGTGCAGAATCACTCCCTGGTTCACTAGCTTTAGACGGTTCAAGGATTTGACATGTATTGAGGGAGATATTAATATTTGATTGATTTAATCAAATATTAATTATTTGGTCTAATTTTAAATTAGATATTAATTAATTAATTATTTGGTCTAATTTTAAATTAGATATTAATTAATTATTAATTATTAATTAATTGGTCTAATTTTAAGACCCAAATCCTAATTTAAGAAGCCCAAGTTCTAATTTGAGGAATTCTAATTTTAGAACCCCAAGTTCTAATTTGAGGAAATCTAATTTTAGCAAGCACACCTTTGGAAGGGTATAAGAGTTTCTCATGGGAGAGAGTTGGAATTATGGATATGAATTTGATTATTGATTTTGATATTGAAGAAATTCTTCTGTGAAGACTGAGCCAAGGGTTCCAGGATTCCTTCTGCAGTGGAGAACGTCAACTCTTCATTGTGTGCGATTCAGAGGTTGTGAAAGATCAGCCGATCTATTGCCAAATTGAGAGATAACTTCACCCAGAAGTTATCATAGTATTACAGGTATTTGAGAGATAACTTCACTCAGAAGCTATCACAAGGGTTTACAGGTATTTTCATTATTTTTTGGGTTTTGATTCAAGAATTATCCAGATATAGATCTTTTGTATTAGCCCATAATTCTATAGATCAAGATCAAGCATACAGGTTGTGTTATATCAGCGGCCGTACGAATTCCGTATAGATCTGTGAAAATCCGTACGCATCAATAGAAAGTACAGGTACCGACATCAGTGAATAGATACTTAAAGAGACCAACATCGGTCGATATACAACCGACATCGGTGAGATAACGACTACAGATCGACCGACGACGGTAGTATAACCGACGTCGGCGATTGTGTTTTTTACACAGCAGGCCGAGACGAACCAGATTCAAAATTCTTTCCCAGTTTGCAAAATATTCAGGCTATTTATAGGCCGTACTTTCAATATTCTTTGTATACTTGACAAAGGATCTCTATTGTAAGCTTATGAGCAAATAAATAAGAGTTTATACTGTGATTTATTTATCTAATTGAAGATATTTTGCATAAATTCAGATAAGCAATTCAGAGCTTTTGTTTTGATATTCGAAGGGATATCACAGTGGTATCAGAGCTTTTGTGTAGATAAGAGAGCCCCTAAGTAAGGGACATCACATCCTCCAACTAACACACATCCTTTATTTAATGGACATCTCACTATACAATCCTTGGTAACACCCTATATCATCATGGCTATGATGGAACCCTTATCTTCTATTTAAATTTGAAGAGTCTACTTCAGTAATTAGAAAAGTTCATGAGGGAATTTTTGGAGCACATTCAAGTGGTATGGTCCTTGCAAAAGAGTTTCTATGAGTTGGTTATTATTGGATAATAATGGAATTTGATTCATGCACTTATTTCAAAAAGTGTATACCCTATCAAAAGCATGGTGATCTTATCCACAATCCTTCACAAGATTTACCACCTATCACAACACCTTGGCCATTTTGCACATGGGGTTAGACCTCATTGGGAAAATAAATCATAATTATTTTGATGGGCATAAGCACATTATAACTACAACAAAGTATTTTACCAAGTGGGTAGAAGTAATGCCACTAACCTATATGACTAGAAATCAAATCTCTAGGTTTATCATTAACCACATTGTCTTCTATTTTGGTATTCCCTCCACTCTCATTTTTGACAATGGAAACTCCTTAAAAATAAAAATGTTATGACTCTTTGTCATACCTATCATATCAAGCACATATGGTCTACTCCTTATTACCCACAAGGAAACAACCAAGGTAAGGAAAAAAATAAATTTTTTCTATACATTCTTAAGAGAGTTGTAAGTGAAGTTGGTTGTGACTAGCATACTCAATTATATTCTACCATTTGGGCATACCATTCTGGTATATAAACACCTATAGGGTCAACCCCTTATTCCCTTTTTTATGGTAGTGAGTTTATTTTACCCGTAGAGGTTGAGATTCCATCTTTGCGAATATCTTTAATACAAATCATAGATAAAGAATGATATAAAACATCATGCTTAAGTGAACTTGACCTCTTAGATGAGAAATAACTCAATGCTTTAAACCACCTATAATTCTATAATAATCGTCTTCACCATAGCTATAACAAGTAGATTAAAGCTATGGAATTTCCAATCAAAGATCTTATTCTCAAGGAGAATCAATGAAATACTAATGTTGAAAGAGAGAAGAAGGGAAAATTTGAACCTAATTGGTTAGGTCCATGCAATGATATTACCAAATATGGATCAGGATCTTATAAATTAGCCATAAAATATGGATAGGAGCTTGATGAATGTATGAACATCATGTACCTTAAAAAATTATATGATTAAATTAGTTCTATATGTTGTTATTGGTATATCAAAAATATCAAAAAAAGGCAAAAAAGTAAAAGTAAAACATGTGTACATATATCGCCCAAACATGAAAAATAGTTTACTAGTACTTTGGATAAGTACCATGGTAAAAACTAGGCTTCTGGCACCATGTGTAAACCATGTATATAACTACCCCAATTACTAGGGGGAATAATCCTTCAGTCATCCATTGTATATTTCCCAGTGCGTCATTTTGTCAAGTGTTAGTCATTTATCCTATAGCATGCTGAAGTTTGAGTTTGTTTTTGCTTTTATGTAAACCTACATTCTTGCTCATGATTATGAAAAATGTCTTGAACCTTATTTCACATAATACCAAAACACAAAACAAAATAAAAAAATCATAAAAATACCAAATAAATCATAAACCATCAAAATAAAAAATAAAAACAAAGAAAATCAAAACATTCCAAAACCATCAATATAAACACATCTATATTATAAATCATTTGACTATTCTTGGATGGGTCCCTTATGCATCATTTTCATCAAAACATTTAGCATGTTTCATCAATCATCAACTTTCTCATCACTTCCCATATTGGGAGAACTACATCTGGTTGGATATCACCACTCAAACTTTGTTCATGATGGATTATATAGGTAGTACTTAGAGACATGGGGTCTCTAGAGTTAGCTTATATTTACCCAATGTTGTATTATCTTATCCTTCACTTTTTCCCTCACTTGTTTGGTTCCTAGCCTCTCTCTTGGCTATAATTATTTAGTCTTTGTTTAGTTTTGTCTTTATTTATAACTTTTTCAAACTTTTCCACTTTATATTTGATTGTTTTTCATTGTTGTATTATTTTTTATCTATCCCTATCCATTCACTTGGTTATTTTTATCTCTTTATTTATCCTTAGACATTAAGTTGGTTATTTCACTTCTTTTTTATCTCTAGCCATGCCAATGGTTATTTTTCTATCTTTTATCAAGTGTGTTCAATTTTTAGTGACTCTTTGTTTATTTATGTGTGTCATTCTTGTTTCCAATTTTTACACATAAAACATTGTCATTTTTTTAAAATCATTTAGAATACATTTGTTTGCATTAACATTTTGTCTTTGTTTTAATCACTTAGCTTAATCTTCTGTTTTGACACCTTTTCATTTTTGTTTTATGTGTTTATCAATATTATTTTATCAAATGCATATATAGTATGGTTATGACTATATCATGATGTACTTTGATAAAACACAATTTATTATTTCCTTGGTTTCAATGCTTAAAATATCAACATTAATCATGATTATTCAATATCATTGGTGTTACTATGTTTTATGCTATATTAAAAATTAGGTTGCTCAAAACACTCAATTTTTTTTGCAAATCCAATGCAAATAATGGAAATAAAAGAAATGGAACAATGTCATAGTCTACATCCATACACATTATCCAATCATATGTTAGTCATACATCCATAATAACTATTGTTGAAAGACTTAATACATGCTAACATAAACCAAAATTCAAGAAATATAATTAGTGCTATCATTTATCCATGCATATATTCATCAAAACCATGTAAACCAATAAGTAATCCATTAATGTCCATAGTCCATAGTAAAAATCTCAAACCAATCATCATGAATATATATATATATATATATATATATATCAAATTTGTCTATACAAAAAAGTACATCTCAATATATGTATACATCAATAAAATCCATCTATCACAATATCCCCTATATCTATGTCTCATCATGTCCCTCAGATGGAAAACCTAATTGTGGGACTATCTCTCCATGCTATGGTGTACCTTGTGGAGGACCCATCACATGTGGTACCTATCCTACTAACCTCTCTAACTCCATTTGCTGAATGGATCTAGTAGACACTGATTATCTCATAGAGTACTCTTTAAATGATGCTGCCCTCTGGTCTCATGGTACAACCTCCTCATATAAACTCATATAGTATATGGCTTGCTCCATAGCTTACATCACCCTATCCAAAGTAGTTATCTACCCCTTTCCAACTAATAGTAATATAACCTCTACAAGTTCAGTCTAATATGTGTCCCTCTTTTATCTATAACACTATGTGAGCATTATATAATCTAGAATCTATGTTTCTCCATCATGAGTAACCAATCCTATAGCCATGGTATCCCCATCCATCCCATCAATAATAACCTATAACCTATCCACCTCAGATTATAATTGTATGATATCTATAGTTTGATCCCCTCTACCATCAACTACACCCTATAATCTAGCTACCTCCTAGTGTAATCCATCTATCTCCTTATCTCAAACCTTAATCTCCTCTTAGATTATATCAATAAATGCATGTTCCTTTGTTGATCTCAGAGCATGTGAAGAGACAACCACATCCCCTCTCTCTACCTATGAAATATGTGTTGCTCTTATGGTTATATCCTATCCTACATCTTTTTCCTCACTCTCCACATCTATCAATAGAGTATCTCTTCCAATCCTCTATTTTGTATCAACATCCATCTCAATCCCTACCTTATACAAAATCTTAATGTCCTCCACATCTATGATATACACATCATGAGGATGACAAGTCTCCATAGCACATCCTCTACCTCATACCCATGATCATGATCATCCTTTATACCCTAAAATATCCCTCTTGATCTGAGATCCTAAACTTATACCTCATGTATACCTACTCAAGCTAGCCTCTAGCCTCTAGCCTCTACCTCCATGTCCATGATGGTATATATGGGATAATCAATATCAATGGTCTCTATTGAGCCCACCAATCTACATACTTATCAACCACTCTTTCATAAATTATGTCTATCCTATCACTCCATATAATAGTCTTTAATTATGTTTATCTATGATCAACAATGGCCAGATCAATCATCAGACTTCACTATTATCTCTCCCTCATAGAACATGTAAATATGTGTGGTCTAGTTGGTATATGTTGCCTCACACCAAACTATCTCATCACCCTATCAGGATGATATCTCTCTATAATGTAGTCATGTCTCCTAATGATGTAGCAAGGGGTAATCATGTAGTCCATATGAAGATCCTCATGAGACCACTAAAACATAATCTCTCTATAAGGTCTCCAAGTGATCTGGTCATCACCTACCTCATCAATTACCCTCTTATAAATGTCTAAATCTCCTAAATGTTATCTATGTAACCAATAATCACATGCCATCCATATGCCAATGGCTCATCCTTTGACCATGTGCTCAAATGCCCAATTGGCCTCTAAATCACAATATACTCCCAACACCAAACCTGTAGTAATGTAAAAGGTCCTATCTCTATCCAAATTGAATACAAAAAATGATGTAAATCATGGTATAGGTGTGATAAAATACATGAAACCCATGCAAATCTCTCTCCCATATCCATCATATCTCCAATCACATCTAACAATCCAATAGGACATAGTCTCCCACTCTTTTTAGGAAGTAAAATGCCACTAAAAACTGCCATGAGTATGATAGTTAGAGAATTCATATCTAAATTAGTGTAATAATATACATCTATCCCACCTCTAACAACTAGGTTCAAACCATCACCAAAAATATGGTATAAATTAATCTCATGAGGACCCTGTCCCCAATACACACATCTACCTCATATCAGGATACCCAAAATTTGATACACATCCTCAAGTTTTATAGTCATCTCCCCAGTAGGTAAGTGACATGTGTTCATCTCACTATGTCACCTCTTTACCGATATTGTTAATATATCTCTATTTTCTCAAACCTCCATCATGTATGTAATGTAGGATAAACCACTCACCTCTAGAATGCCAAACTCATACTCAGTGAAGCTAGCCATTTATACCATAGCTATAGATCTATGATCCCATGCCATAATCATTAGTAATACCTCTTTCAACTCATAAAAATTAGCATTTTATTAGTTTTATTTAGTATTATGTTCTTCCTTTTTCTAACCATCTAAATATTTAACCTAAAAAAAGACAAATATTTTTATTCATTTTTCAATCCTTTTCACTTCATTCATTTTCTACAAAATCATAATTATAATTTACAAATTCAATCTTGAATTTTGAAAATTCACTTCTAACCTTCTCTTTGAAAAATCATTGTTAAAATTACAAAATCACTTCACAAAATGATGATTTCACCACCATGTTTAGTGATTTTTCTAAAACCCCAAACAACTAAATTTCCCAATTCCTCTTAAACAAAATTGCTACCCTATTTGTCAATTTTGCCTTTCAGCTAGTGAAATCACTATTTACCCCTACAAATTCACTGACTTTGATGTTGAAATTACCATTTTTTAATAATTATTTCATTTTCTCTAACTTTAATCCCTAATAAATATTAATAACTGCCAAAAATTTCAAAAATCAAATAACTTATTAGATGCCCATTCCTTTCAGGTTTATGGAATTATCTCACTTACTCCGTTCAGTTCTCTTGGTGTGGAATACTATCCATGTTTCCTTGCAAGGCTTAGAATAAAGATATAAAAATACAATTCTTAGCTACTAACCTTAGAAATTAATTTTCACAAGTTATTTTCTAAGAACCATTCCTTATATTTTTCTATACCACCAAATATTTCCCCCATCCTCTCATCCAAATAATTATTCATTCATTCAGAATATTCAAGTAACATTAAATCAATTTATTCTATTTTTTTTTTGAAATCTTACAATAATATCTCAACATAAAATCAACAAAATCATTTGTAAATTCAATATCATTTTTCTATTTATAGATCCATAGTTTATTATTACTAGGATATATCATTCCCACAACTACTCAATTGACACCTACATCATTATCAACAATAGTAAGCATGCAATATCTAAATGGTTAAAATAATGTTTTTCAAATCCATACTCTAAGTTTTCATTAACTAGGGGCAACCTTTTTACAAAACCAACATCTTGAAAATTTGAAATCAATTCTGACATCAATTGATTTATCATTTTTTCATTTACTTCTTCTTTTCATCAATTTTGAGTATTTGTCCATTTATTGCACAAACCCTCGAGAGGGAATCATCATACTTATTTTCATTCATTTGAGGTAAAATTTCCCTTTTCTATAGTCAACACTCTATTTCTTCTACTATTATTTGAAATAGTATTACTTTGCAACACTAGTTCAAAGAGGGAAAAATGTAGACACCTAAATTTCATTTAGTGTCTAAATACACCTAAACCTATTTAATAATTCTTATTAACTAAATAAATCACATTTCCTCTAAAATTCAAGTAATTGAACAATTCAAAATATTGAATAAGTCAATTATGCAAACTTAAATCCTTATTTTAAATAATAAATTCTATATTTTCCACCTCATTAAAACATCTCCCACATTTTTATCCCTCATCCCAACCAAATAAACAAAATTATCAACCTCTTATGACTCATCCCATAATTTTTCAAGCAAATTGACTTAGTCTTACTAACTCAGCTAACTAACCCTATGCTTTTCTTAACCATTTTAAAATGGTCTTCATACTCATAGGTGAGGACTCATTAGCCACTGTTGATCATTTAGATCATTCAAAAATTCCAAACGATCCTCCACCATTGGATCATTCTCTAAAAATATATAAATAAACCTAAAAAACATCATTTTAAAGGGTCCTAAATCACATCTTGGAGAATCCAAACTTAAGCTAACATAACTTCACACACAAGTGAAATAAGATAAATCAAAGACTTCCTTTTGTACCAAAACAATGCCCATTCTCTTTTACATTGGAGGAGTGATAACCACATATTTTAAAGATCAAATCAAACATATATCTCAATGGAAAAATATTGTGCATTCAAAGCATAAAGTTTGTGATTATTGTTTTCTTTATTTGTTGCTCTATTATAGTTTGAATCTATATTAGATTAGAATTAGTTTAATTTCTTTGTACATCTAAATTTGATTCATACACTACTAGTTACAAGTCATTTACAAAATTTATTATCCTTCAATTCATACTATCTTAATAAAAGTTAATATCGCAATTAATTCCAAATTTTGATAAAAGATATTAGTGAACACATACATTTTATTCAAGCATTCCTTAATTTTTTTGCCTTAGGGTTTAAATAAATTACATAATAGAATTTTATTTCAACTTTGGATTTAATATCTAATAATGAAATAATTTAATTTCAACCTTAGATTCAATATATGACATTGAAAGTACTTTCTTTTGACCTCAGATTTGATATCTAACAATGAAAGTAATTTCTTTTGACCTTGGATTTGATTCATACACTGAAAGTACTTTATTTTGACTTCTAATTTTAGGGGAGTTTACTAATCTCCATACACAAATTTTACTTTTTTTTATTACCCAAATTTAATCTTTCTATTACTTTTTTTCTCAATTTACAAAGAATATATAGGGTTATAATGGATGCACACATTATGTATTTGTTGATCCAATCTTTCTTATATTTTAATACATGTCTTACCATGATAAGGAACACCATTAACAATCATGTAATAAAATGAATCAAATATAATAAGGTAAAAATAATTAATGAACAACCTCAAGTCTTCTCTAATTCTTATTATTTCAACATTCAATCAAAGCTTTTACCTAGAGGAAAAAGGTGTATACTACTCTAATTTTTCCTTCCACTAGACCTCAAGTTTGTAATAACTACCATCTATTCCTATTTTTTACCACAACTTATACTAGATTCTTTGGTCCATGATGTTAATTTAGATACTAAAATCTAATTTATATGGCATCTCAATCTTGTATACTTGACAAATATCTATCAAGACTCTATCCTATAGTTCTAGACCTCCCTACTATTGAAAGGCTCACGTCCACCATCTCACTATGCCTAAATATTTATCTTATGGTCCAACCCTATCATTTGTAATGACTTAAATATCTTACTCTATAAATAAATCCTAAAACCTGATATATATCATTTAATGTTAGTTTTATACCCTCAATAAATTTCTAACCTACTGGACTCTTTCATCCCACATAGGGGCACTTGTGTTGACACAATTATCCAGTCCTCAAAAGTTATATAATTTTAAAACATTTCAAATAATATGGGTTGGCCCATTTTTTTATTTAACCCTTCCATGATACTTTTCAAAAAGTGTGGTATAAATAGAAATCTAAGCCTACTCAATACATATCTATAAAATAGAAAGAAAACACCTATTCAAGATCATTCAATCAATTACACACTTAATTTATACTACCCTATTCTTCATTATTTTATTATTAGTCATAGGATCAGTTATATTAAAGGTATTAAAGACTTAAATAACATACCATGATTAATATTTGTCAAGTTACAAGATATATCATTGCATGCCCTTGCATATAGTATATTGCACCTTTGTGCACACACAATCCAACACCTAAAAGAGAAGTACATATGTCTGAGGCCCTCCTTGGAGTATTGGATATGTATAAAATTATCATTTATATAAGGGTCCTTAAGGTTATCTTGACATCATAAACCCACTAACACATTTTTGGTAAGGTACAAAGACCTAAGGTGGAGAGCTAGGGTTTTATCTACATACAATCATCAAAAATATATGTGCATAAATACAACATATTAGTAGAAAGGTAGCATAAAACCTAAAAACTTCCAAGTGGTCACTCTATAATATAATAAATATTATGTACTAGATAGTTTTGTTTGGATCATGACACTTATATCGATGCAAGTGTCCCAAGGTTAACACAAGTCTTTAGGCCTCTAGATATAATATTTACGTAATCTAATGATTGAATCCTGATCTTGTCCATGCTTGTTTCTATATCTTTACTTCTTAGATCTACCTATGTGTTTTTAAATAAGATAATTATTATCTTTTCCTAGTGTTTATGCAATCAAACTACTATTTTGAATGTACTTTCTATATTTAACTTAACTCAACATTTTAATTTAGAATATTCATGTATATAAGTTTTCAATTAAATGGCTTAATTTAAAATAGTTTTATTCATTTTTATGAATAGGATATTATAACCTTTTAAACCTAAACCAAAAAATATATTAAAAAATTATTAAAATTTTGGTGAACTTGACCATTGTGTTTTCTCATGAAACTCCTATCTTTCTCTAGGGTTTTTAGCCTCCTCAGGTTTCTACTTGTTATAATTATTCAAATTTATTATGTCATTTATACGAAACCTAGGAATAGTCCTATATTAGGTGTTTCTCCTATTGAATATATTGAGATACCCCTCGGGCCACCTAAAATGTCTCAAGCTAATACCATGTCTAGTTCTACTAATAATGAGACTGGAAATAATGACAATGAGAAAAATAATTAAAAAATAATTATATAAGACGAGTCTAATCATGAGGATAATTAAACACATGAAAACAATGAGCATGAATATGTATATCAATAATGAGTTAAATATATTCCATTATTTTGAGATCACATTCATGCAAATATTGAATATATCCACAAGATTCTTAATACCATATTGGAAACTAAAAAATTAAAAGGTATTAGTGAAAAACCATTGCTCTATATTGACACAAATATTGGGGATACTAGATATGCATATCACACATCCATTCTAATTTCTACCCCCTTGAGTACACCATTGCCTACTATGTCTAGTGGGGGCATGGGATATGTTTTCAACCCATTATTCCTCGAATATCAAATAACTATTGCCACATTCTCCATGGGAAAAATTAATACATCTACCAATTACTAATTTCCATACCCAAAAAAACACAAGTGGTGTTTTCATCCCCTTTGGTGGCTTCTCAAATCTCATATATAAATCCCAATGGGTTTACTGTGAAAACTCTTCTCCAAGTAATCAACGCATTGGAGGCTAAAGTTAGCAAAATTGAAAAAAAGGATTTGAAATCAACTCATTCTATTGAATCACAAGATATATTACATACTCCTTTAATAGTTACTATATATTCAAATTTTATGATGGAAAGGGTGATCTTGAACAACATCTTTGATTTTTCTATGCAACATGATTTGATTATGCTTCAAAAGATAAAATTTTGATCAATTTTTTCCTAAGTAGCCTAAAGGAATATGATTTAAGATGGTTCTATAACTTAATAATCTAATTAGTGAAAGCATTCAAACCCCTAATAGATCAATTTATATAAATTTATATATCAACATCTATAAAAATATGCCATATGCACAATTTGCTAAGATCAAGAAATGAATCAATGAACTTATCAATGGATATGTTTTGAGGTATAAAAAAAAGTTGGAAAAAATACAAATCCAATGATAAATAAATATATTCAAGACATATTTAAGAAATTTTTTATTTCCCCATTACATGAGTCCATTATTTCCAAGAAGCTCAAATATTTTGATGACTTATGCCAAATTTTTTGAGATCATGAAATGAAAATTATTTCATTGAACAAGATTAAGTATGTAACAACACATCATTTACATCTATTACCAAGTTCCATATCAAACCAAGCTACAAGGTAAAACCTACATAACCTAGAAATTAATAAATTATAATGATTAACATAATATCATGATAGCCTAATAATCTCATATTATCCAATTCACCTAAGAGATAATTTACATGATTACCTAAGTATTCAACTTTACTACTTTTGAAGCTTTTGGAGTGTCATCACATATCTCTCCATCCTCATATAGAGGTTGATATGAGTCAACCTCTACCAAAAGGATATGATGCTAATGTATATTATGATTATCACCAAGGCCCTATGAATTCTATAAAGACATGTTATACCTTGAAACATAAGATCTAAGATCTTATTGATAACCAAATTATTACCTTTGATGATCCTCCAAAGGATTCAAGTTCACAACCTAGTGGCTATCAAAACTAGAAGATATTTAATAATCCATTGCAAGATAATTCTAAGAGAAATCTAGAATTAAAAATGGCATATAATTCATAACCTCCTACATCACATTATGGGAACCCATTATATGGTATTATTGGAAATTATACACACACAATACCTCCTATGGTTCAAATACCCTCTATTACATATGATGACAATGAAATTGTGGATGATGACTCATATATTCATTCATGATTAATTCAAGCATACTTTGATCATCAACCTATACATAGTGATATTATCTATAATGGTGTCAATGAGAATGTACATATGTACATACCATGAAATTAATTACACATTTAGGATATACACATGATGATTTATACTCTTAGACCAAAATAGTTAGAGCATCTAGTGGGACATCACAACATGTTATTTGTGAGATTGATTTACCTTACAAGTTGGTACAACAAATTTGGTTACTAAATTTTTAGATATACCATATATAAGATTTTTTGATATGTTTTTAGGATGACCTTGTATACATAAAGTATGCATAGTTTATTCTATAGTGTATGGGTGTATTAAATACATTCACATAAATTAGGTATCTACATTTTATAGAATTCCATATGAACATCACTTGAACAAGATAAGTTTATTCCAAGATGGATAAATATACAACCTTATAAGGTTAGTCATGCATAAAATGGTAAGAAAAAGGCAATCCCCTTTCCTAGGCTGCCCATACTTGAGAGACTGTTTCATCACAGATACATAGTGGATTCTATGAAATCTTCATCTATACCTACATGGTAAACATAATTGATAAGAGAAAATAAACATGTTATGTAAATTAAATAAGGGTTGAATACAATAATAAATCAATCATATTCAATATGCAAACATACAAATATATATGATAGATATTTTCTAAACTCAAGGAGAGCTAATCTCCATGAATATAACCTACAAAAACTCAACACTATTCTATGTGAGTTGTAACTTACACAAAAAATAAATAAAATAATTAATGCATAGGATTTACTAACCTTCTCCCCCTTAGTGTGAATATGGGGAAGATTACATTCTCAAAAAAATGAACCACTTCCTAAAATCACTACTTTGACCATATACAACTCCATAATTTATCTCATTACCCTCGTGAATGCATAGCTATGAGCCAAATTATGTAGGACTAATTCCTTCCTCTTTAGGTTCCTATATAACATTACCTTCCTCCTTGGGCATACAAATTTTGAATTTATAAGATTCATAATCTCATAAATACTTGGACAACCATATATTATGAGTTTAACTCAAAATACTTTGTTGCTCCCTAAAAATGAATTTCTTGAAAATATGAGTATTTCCAAAATTTCTAAAAAAGAGTTTATTCAAAAAACTAACAACATATTGTAAAATAAGAACATTGAACTTGAAACACACTGTAGCATAAAGCAAACACACTACTAAAAAAATTGTCACAATATCATTGCATGACCTTGCTACTTGTGACTAATAATTGGATTCTATTTGTCCTCTAACCTCCATCATATCCATCCTCTAATCAAGAAATTTATTTAGTATACAAAGTATTTAGAGTTATAACCATTGTATCCTTTCAATGACTCATATTAATAAATTGTTTCCTCTTATATCATCATATTGGCTTTATATGTTTGGATTTTTCCTTTTAGAAGATCATTAGCTCGAGTTATATAATATTTAGATGTATGCCCATTTTTCTTGTAGTAAAAACACTTAGTTTCCTCCTTATTTTTAGATAATTTTTTATGATTATTTTTCACATACAATGAATTTTATTCTTATATATATTATTTACACTAGTAGATGATATATAATTGACAAGCCTAATGGTGATTCAACATAATAAAATAGGTGAAATCTGAATTTATATTGACTTTAAACAACTCAAAAAGGGATGCTTAAATGATCCATTCCCTACACCCTTCACTAAGTAAATATTAAAAAGTGTGATAGGTAGGAAGTATACACATTTATATATGGATTATCTAGTTATCAATAATTGAAGATAACTCTAAAAGACTACCAAAACTCATGTTTCCAATAGAATGAGGGTGATTTATGTGTACTGTAATAATTTTTAAATTAAATAATGCACTAATGGTATTTAATTGCATCATGATAAATTCATTTAGATAGTTTATTATTGAATTTTTAGAGGCATATTTAGACTATTGGATGGTATATGAGTTATTAAAATATCATGTCCAAGTATTAAGGTGTATGCTTCAATGGTCTAGACAATTAAACATCTTATTAAACTTAAAAAATGTGTTTTTTACAACCCTATTTGGATCTCTATTAGGATGAATTATTTTTAATGAGTTACTCATGATATATCCATAAAAATATTAAATAATCATCAATATTCCACCCCCAAACAATATAAAGAGGTGAGAATAATAATAGGATATACATGTTATCACCACAAATTCATTAGGAGCTATGTGTAAATTAGCACCACCTTAGAATAATTATTGAAAAGAAATAATAAAAAAATAATAAAGTGGACTTTTTAGTTCCATGGAGAGTTTTATAAACTAAAAAATAAGATAGTCAATGCACTAATATTAATTTTTCTATATTGGATAATATCATTCCATGTCCATATCTATGCATAGTTAATAGCCATAGGGGTATTATCAACACAATCACATGGTAATATTGATAATCTAATTTAATTCAAAAGACATAAATTATCAAAGGAAAAAAATATTCAATGACAAAAAGGTAGGCATTAAAAATGGTGTACATAGTGTAGAAATTTATAAATTATCTACTTCTTAAACCATTAATATTCTTCACTGACCCTGAGCCTCTAAAATATTTAATAAATATAACTATAATACAAGGAAGGATATGTCACTAGATAATTATTTTTTAAGAGTTTTATTTTAATATTAAAGTGGAACCTAACCAAATACACAATGGACCTAACTACTTATCAAGGATTACTATAAAATAAGATGTGAGGCCAATCGATGATGAGTTACCCTAAGCTCATCTATTATTCATTGAGGAATTTTTGAGGACATGGAAAATATTAAAAAAAATACTATCTATAGAATAATTTATAGTTATTGTGTGGTAAAATAGAATGTAAAATATTGTTAATATAATACTTACCATTCAAACTTATTGATGGGTCCCTTAAAGAAGTGAATAAATGAGGTTTTTTAAAGAGTAACATTATTGTATAAGTGAGAAGGCATAATGAGGGAGGTGCATGATGGAATATTAGGAGGACATAATTTGAGAGAGGTTACTTCCCAAAAAATAATGTTAGCCAACCTATGGTGGAAAACTATGTTTAAAGATGCACATAAACATGCATTGAATTGTGATATATGCCAAAGGCTAAGTAACCCAATGTATAAGATAAAATGCATTATGGCTAGTATTATCATTAGCTCCATTAGAAAAATGGGATATTGACTTTATTAGCCCAATAAAACTTGTAATGTGGAGAAGTAATGTAAGATTAATTATAATAGGTACATAATACATATTAATATGGGTATAATTAGTACCCACAAAGGATTGTTTAACAAAAATCACCAAAATTTTTTTATATGAAAACATTATTATTCAATTTAGATGCTCACTTAGTATATAAAGTGATCAAGGAAAACACTTTGTAAATAACACAATATAAAAGTTACTCAAACACTTCTTGATACAACAAAATTTGAGTACTCCATATCACCCACAAGTGAATAGAATAGTAGAATCATTTAATAAAGTTTTGAAAATTTTTAAACTAGGGTATAAAATTCATAGATAGCTGATTTGGATACCAAAATATTGTGTCACTTTGGGCTTATTGCACACCCTATAAAAGGATGACCATGTCCTGCCTATTTCAACTAGTATACATATTGTAAGATATAGATCCCATTAAATACATCTTATCAAGCTTAAGACTATTAGTCAAATTTAGGATGAATGAAAAAGAATCATTACAATAAAGACTCATAGAATTAGAAAAACTTTAATTTTTTTTAATGGATTATAGTCAAATGCAATAAAAGAGAGGAAAAAATATTGGAATGATAAACATGATACAAAAATATTTCAAAACACATGATATGACTTTACTATATGATAATAAGTATAAACAATAGGTAAAATTAAAAATGAGATGGCTAGAACCCTATATAATAGAATAAACGCTAGATTCAGGAGCAATACAATTGAAAACACTTTTAGGAATATTGAGGAAAGGATTTGTAAATGGTGCAAAGTTAAAAGTATACACCAAATATAAACATGGTATAATGTGGTAAGAATAAAAAACACTGAGAAGTGATGGGAAAAAATAGGTAAAACAAACACACACACATAAATAGTTTTGAAAAAAAAGATAGAAATAAAAATACTCCAAAGATAAAAATAGATAGGTTGTAAAAGAGTAGTATTGATGCTAAGAATTAAAGTTAAATTTTTAGGATTAGAAAAGAGGGGGAGTAAAGAATAATGAATATAACTCCCCTTGAATAAAAGTGAAGATATGTTTATTTTCTGCATAAATATAAAATTCATGAATTAGTTGAACAAGATGGACAACTAATTTAAGAAAACCGAGGGGCTAGCAAGAAATGTTAAAAAAATGTTAGAAAGAACACAATAAATACTAAAATATGATATCAAGAAAAAGATAACAAATAATGAGGAAAGATAAAATTGGAAAGTCATCAATATAAATAAATACCCAAAAAGAGAAAAGAAGTTAGGTAAAAACAATTAGAAATATTAAATGAGGGTAAAAATAACTATTTAACCACTGCATTCAATGAACAAATTAATAAAGTTATAAAAATTAGTTTTAATTTACTTATAAATTATATAAATATCATTATAGTGACACTATACTAAAAATTTCCCATGAAAAATATAAACCTAGTGTAAAACCCTAACCCACATAAAAGAAATGAAGGTACCCCAAGTCATTGGAGCATAACAAATAAAGAAATTGAAATACAAAATAAATTTTATAAAATATAAGCTCTTGGATATTCATGTAATATTGTCAATTGTCTCTAGCCTTGTATCTTATTATGAGGATATTTAGAAATACATACATTTAAAATTGGCAAAAATTGATCACTACATGATGGAGTCAAAGTGATTGGAAATGATATAAAGAAACCCACAAAACATAGGATATATATTATATAGATGAACACCATATTATTAATATAATGTATCTTGATGTATGGATCTAATTACATAATTTATAATCTTATAAAGTAAAATTGAGGTGTTACTTATTAGAGCACATGAAGATGTTCTGTATCTAGTTAGAACTTATCGCATCACACTTGAGATCATCCATATAATTATAATATTTATTAATTAGGGACATAACACAAAAAAATATGACAATAAGAAAGTAGTCAATACAAAATCAATAACAACACTCTCTAGGACATTCCCTAATTAGAGGGATCTCTCCATATAAGAATCAATAACCCTAGTGTTTAGTATCTACAAAAGTCATATCATGGAAGATTTACTACACAAATATGGAGGATTATATATACACATAATTTTTTCAAACCTTATCAATTACTGATGCTTTCTCTCTTGTAGTAACCTATCAATTCTCAATATCTCTAATTACATGCCTTAGAGGGTGCACTAAGAAAGGGGTGGGTAGACCATTGGTGCTTCATAATATTGTTGTCCCCTATACCATCACTTGTTATCTACATAACCATCTCCTATACACTTAAATAAAATTGTCCTCCTCTCTCACACTCCTTTAATAAATTCACCACCTTACTTATCCATTACCTAAGCTAAAAAACCTTTTTGACATTTATCAAACAATGTCAGCCTAGGCCAACCTTGTATTCTAGTTGATATTTGAAAATTATGGAGCTGACCTAGACTAGGAACTAGCTTGTTTTTATTGATTAATGATATAGATTCGAAATTAGATGACCCTATCAACTAAAATTTTGAAAAGGTTTAGGGTTATATTTATCTATATATACACAACCATTTCTATCATTTAGAGAGGAAGAGAATAAGAAGAAGAAAATTATATTGTGCATCTGCTTATCCACCATTTTACTTGAGAAGAATTGTTTAGGGTTTTAATAATTTCTTTGGAGATATAGATCTTGTCTTTTAGAGAAGTCTTTTGGATAAATAGAGAAGTTGTGTAGCCTAGAGATGACTTATCCTTTTTATCCTTGCATACCACAACAACCTCTTGTGAAGCACCTTATCCAAGGGAGATATTGAGGCTCAACAAGTTAGTATTTAAAGGTAAGAATTCTTAACTTTGTTCTCCCTTTGTTAAAGTAGATATATTGAATTTGTACCTCTCCCATGCATTAGGATTTATTATACATTGACTTGAGTATAGATCTTCTATTCATGTTTATTTTTTATGTTTATTACCCCTAATTTGTATAACAAGCTTTGGTGAGCATTAGATTAGATTTTACTTTAGTTTTCATTTACTTAGTGAATATGAAAACATAAAACCTAGTTAGGGTTATTGCATAGTGTTTTTTGACTAGAGGCTTTAGAACTCTCTCTAGTAATATTATTATGGTAAGAGGCCCCTTGGTTAGGTCTAGTAGATTCATCTTAGTCATGACCTTGAATATCTAATGTATCAATAAACATAAGTATAAGTAGGATTTATCTTCTTTGAGCTAGGATTGATTAATAGGTTTGCTACATTTTCCTTTGTATACATTCTATTGAACCTAAAATGAATCTAAGCCTTGCAAGTTTTCTTTTATAGATTTATTTTATGATCATATTATATATTTTGATTTTTTTAGTACTGTATCAAACCTGTCGATGTATTTATAATAGTCTATGTGTAGGTTTAACACACAGTCGCTCTAAAATGACTATGTTTTATCTGTGTAGGTCTTCTTCAAATACGTGTGACTGGTTCAACTAATTCAACATAGTTTTCTTCTTCAATTACAAGATTACATACATAGTCAAGCCAATCAAATGTATTTATAGTTCTTATTTTTTAGCATACAGGTTTGTAGACATAGTCAAACTCATGGACTCTATTCTTAGATTCATTTTCAACACACAGGTTTTATAGACTCCATCGACCTAGTCGACTCTATTCACATAATATTTAATCAACACTTAAACAACACAACATAAAATTTGAAAACTAAGCATATTCAAAACCACCAAGGTTCATTCTTGCCTTAGCTATCATTCTAGTTTTTCATTTATAGTATTTTCTTCACAAGTTTATAGTCTATAAAACTACAACCCTATAACAAAATGTGTCGACTAGTTCAACATAGTTTTGTAGCCTATCTTCTCTTTAGAAGACATAGTCAACTTGTTCAGCCATGTTTTTATAGATCTCAATTTCATAGAATAGTAGCGACCCTGCCGACTTTATTCTATATTGTTTACATACAATGTCACCTAAATTGATTTTATACTCTTCACAGTCAAATAATTAACCTATTTTTGTTAATAATTAGTTCACTTTCCA
Source organism: Torreya grandis (assembly GCA_037957365.1). NCBI lineage: Eukaryota > Viridiplantae > Streptophyta > Pinopsida > Cupressales > Taxaceae > Torreya > Torreya grandis. The sequence goes on from JARHVA010001809.1 coordinate 1,347,350, forward strand.
TTTATTTTCTTATAATTAGTTCACTTTCCATTTTAGTTTATTACATGCTTAGAGTAAAAAACATAGATTAATTAGGTGGTTTTCAATTTACTGATTTAGTTAAACTATTTTTTTCTCTTTTGTTCACACTTCCAAATCACTTTAAATAAAAAAACATTAAACAATTTTCCTCCCAGGGTCTACCTACTTGGATTTCATCACCAAAGGGGAAGATGACTTAGTTTTCTGGCCAAGTATAATTACATGGTTGATGGTATATATTTGAAAATCATCCAACACCCTTATTACTATGAGATTATGAAGTGAGGGGGTAGGCTCCAATACTAAGCCAATACCATTGCCAATAAAGATCCCTTTCAACCTTAACTAGTTGAAACTATCCATATATTGATTTCTACTCCCTTATTACAACCAACTCCCCATCACATTAATTTAAAAATTTATTATAATTTAAAAATTTATTATAATTTAAAAAATTTTAGGAATGAACAATTATTTATAATTTACATTCAAGTTTGTTGTTTACTCTTTGATCATTAAATTTTATATTGAAAAACTTGCACTAGCTAGTGTTAGTACAAGGTTTATGCTATGTGTTCCAATTAGATCAATAAAATTGATCTAATTGCTTGTGTGCTTCACTTTATTTTCTTAGCTATTATTTTACATATTTTTTCACTATTTTTAGAACATTGTCATCCTTTTTGACATAGTTTCTTACATACTATTGGTCTTACTTCCCTTAAGTACATAGTCTCCCTATACGACTATGTATCTTTTCATCATGTTTAATTTCCCTTTATTAGACATAGTCAACATGTATGACTATGTATCTTGTTAGCCTATTCTATTTCCTATCTTGTAGTGCATAGTCAATCTTTCTGACTATGTCCTCTTTTCATCCTATTCTATTTCTTGTCTAGCAATACATAGTCGACCTATATGATTGTGTCCATTTGTTACCTATTCTATTTATTATTTTACATAAAATTATCCATTAGTTCAATTCTATATCCTATCACCTAATCCTTATTTACATAAACTTTTATCCTCTTTTATTCATCATGAATTTCTTATTTAAGGATAATACAGAGTTAAATCAGATAAACATGAAGATTATTATCAATCCTAATAGGTTTCCTAATACATAACTTGTGTCTCCCACCTTAGATGAAAGTAATGCCCATGTTTCCACTCATACTACCAATTATGGGACTCTTCCCCATTCCTCCTTAGTTTTTAATACTTTGTTATCCTTAAAATATGAGCATGATTTCAAGTACACAACTAAAATGCTCTTCTTCATAAATGAATTTCCTCAACATAGAGGAAAACAACCTTCAACCATTTATAGTCTTATGATAGGTCCTCAAGTAGAAGAACCTCATTCACCGTCCCCTACTTTCTCTCATGATTTAGGGGAAACACTTTCTTTGCCTCTCAATCTTTTTCTTCTACTATGTCTCCTTCACACACCATGACATCTTCTATGACTTCTTCAACCTCCATGCTAAGTGTCTCTACTAACATGGTAGGTTCAACTTCTAGTGGGCCTCTTCAAAAAACTATTCCCCTTAACCATGCCACTAGTTCATCTTTTGCTACCAATGCTAACCATGATACTAGTGCTTATTTTTCTATCAATACTTCTCATTCCACTAGTGTGATGCATGCTAATACTCATAGTGTAACTTAAGCCCTTAATAATAATACCAATGCATCACATGTTATGCACAATAGTCAAAATACTACCCAAACTAACCAAATATTATTAAAAAAACTCAATCAGATACATAATTTTCAAACAAATAAAGAAAATCAAATGATTCATATGTAAAACCATCTCATTAATCTTAAAAATCAACCTCAATAGGTTTCATGGAGAGCAAAAAAATTGAATGCCTCCCCACCCTCATTAGGGATTCCCATGCTAACCTTATCCCTCAACCACCCATCATTAATAAAAAGATTAAACATCTAAAAAATGAAGCTCTTATACCTTAAATTGATAATATTTATGTAGGAGGTATCACACCCACCATCATTTATATTGGGTCCACCGATCCCACATTGCACTTAAAGACATTTGGTAACCTTTATAAAGATTGGTTCAAACTTAATACCTTTTACACTACAAAAATATTATCTAAAACACTCTTATAAGATGCTTTAGATTGGTAAAATAAATTAAAAACCCATTCTATCACTAGCCTTGAGGACTTGGTTAACTAACTAGTCCAAGAATTTCAAACTAGTGATCTTCCTAAGAACAACTTAGATCACTTTATAAATTGTGAAAAACTTGTAAATGAAATGACATAATCCTTTATAAAATTATGGAATAACTTTTATAAAAAATATGAGCATAATATGGTGTATGCTAACCTTTTCCACTTATTCAATAATGCTCTCTACCCTTAATTACAATATCAAGTTATAACTCCCTCTCCAAGAATTTTGGAAGAAGCCCTTAACTAAGATAAGAAATAATACTTACTTATGAACCAATTATAACCATCTCAACCTATAATGAGTAATAATATGCTCATTCAAAACAAAAATTGTCATAAAACCAATGTTGGTATTATTGATACCTATGACACTATTCACAACATTTAAGTAATCACTCCAAACAATAATATAGAACATGCTTCCACTCCAAAAAACAATCCTACATTTTATTAAATAAAAAACCAATGTCCATAAACCATTATCCTTATCCTAGCTTAAAATATTAATTCCAAGACATCTACCACAAGATCTTGACCCCACTCATCCAATGAAATCATGGTATGATCCAAACAATTTTTTTTGGTTTCATGTAAGTTGGGGCCAATATCTTGAGACTTATATATTATTATGAAATATATATATGGATTTTATTCTTGGGAAAAAATTTGATCATGAATCATTCATTCATAAGTGTTAAGAATCATATGACATATCTTTTAAATCCCATGAAATGCAAAATAAAAATCAAGCTTTAAACCAAGCTAATGCTCATCTTTCTATATAAAAATATCCTTTTCCTAACCATCAAGATAACACTAACAACCCTATTCCTTTTACAAACAATGTTGAAATTCTTATAGATATCACTACTAATGAATAAAATTTGGTTAATATAACTAACATGTGAAAAGTAGTTTCTTTTATTGACTCCAATCCAACATCCACACATCAAACCTATCAACTATTTAGTGTCATTCAAGATACTTCCCAATTTATTCTAATAGAATTGGGGCAAGAGGATATTATAACCTTCCAAGTACCACTCTCAACAACTCAACTTAATTATACCTCTCACACTATATATACTCTTCCCCCAACATCCACACACCAAGACAACATTCCCCAAACTTCCAATAGTATATCTTCAAACCAACCACAATAAATACCTCAACCAACCATTCTACCACCTCAAGTAAATAAACCTATTTTTACTCAACCCAAACCAATTACACCCTATCAACACAAGTTTAATTACACTTCCAACCCTCATTCACAAGATCTCTTATAAAATTATGCACCTATATCTAACAATCCTCCCATGGGTTATGATGAATGGGATCCCATTGTAGAACTTTCTCATCTCCCATCTTAAATACCCTTTCTCAAGTTAATACAAATTTCTCCCCATCATTATAACCATCTAATGCAATTATTATTTGAAATAAAAATCCCTCATCCTTCTTTGATAGGATGCAAAGCTACCTTGTATATATTTGAATATAATATCCTTAAACAACATGAAGAGATGTCCATACATGTTGATGAAATAATGGACACTTCTCTTTCTTTTAAGTTTCCTATCACTTACATAATTCCCAAAAAGATTATAATTCATGTGAATGATCCTCATCTATTCATTAGCATCCAAATTGGTGATCTCCTAGTTAAGATCACCTTAATTGATGAATGTTTAGGTACTTACATTGCCTCCCTTGATTTCATTAAGACACTTGGATATTATAAATACAACCTCAAGTCCACATGTAACACATGTCAAGGATATGATAGAATGAAAATGCATCATCTAGGTTGTGTTTGGATTCCCATAAACATCACTCCTATCACCATCCATGTAAAATTTATGAGCTTTAACTTTCCCATCTCTTATAAGATATTGATTGGTAGACATTGGAATCATCATATGAGATCAATATCCTCATCTTCATGCCAATGCATCAAATTCCCCCACAATGGATCTCTTTACAATATTTAAGGAGATGCAAACCCATAGAATTTCAAATAATTTTAGGAACATGGTGTATTTAAAATTCCTACCCTTGAAAATTTGCCTAGTATCCCATTTATGGAATCTTAACTTTTCAATTATCCTATCAATTCTAATTGAGGTTATAATGGTCACCCTAAATTAATCGAGAACATTCCATGCAACCACCTATATTTCAATTATGATGAGCTAGATGAGATTAGCCTTAAGATCAAAACCTTTGACCTATCCCCTCATATCATCACCCAAATTCCTCCCTATTTGAAACCTCAATCACATCAACCACTTATTGATGATATACTTGTTGTCTTAACCAATAGTAGACATTATATCCATCACACATCTTATAATGAAAAATCCATACCTACATGTACCATTGACTTGCATAAACCTAATTATGATGATATTTATGCTTAGATGACCCATTTTTAGCTGAGATTATCCAATATAGAAACTCCAAAATTATTCAATATCATACTTTTTTATTTCAGTATTTGCATTCATCTTTTAGTATTCCTTCTTTTATAGTACCTAATACTAGTCTTATTCCTATTTTTTTAGTGTAGATATGGAGTGCTCACATGATATACCTCTAGTTTTAGTAGAGCCTCTTAAGATCATGAAAAATGATCATACCATGACTAATATTTACCACTTTTCTAGATACAAAGATCCTTCTAGTTTGTTGCCCCCATAGATGCTAGATACTATTCTTAAGACTTTCACATGAACAACCTCACATTCATCTAAGCCATGTCTAATTTTTACTCCTTCTTTACCTTCACATGAGCCTAGTTAGGTTCTTGTTATAACCCTAACTTCCCTTGGTGATGACCTTCTTCTATTGCTATAGCTTGATCCCATACCCACCAAATGGGTGGATCATCCTTATTATGATATCCATAAAGTTTTTGGTCATTAGACCAAAGACTACCAAATATATCTTCTACCTCTAGCTTTTTCTTCTACCTAATCTATTAGTATCCCCCCAAAGCCTATTAATAAACACATTTATTACTCCCATGGGATAGATAACCAATCTTTCACTAATTTTCAAAAACTTGGGTAGTATATTGACACATTGCATCCCACAACTACTCAGCCCAAAGATAAGTCTATACCTCTTCTTTAGCTATTACATGAGTATATCCCTAAATATGGGGAGGTATACTATATTTGGAACTAGTGTGGTACCCATCATAGTGATCACTATTTTATTCTTCAACAACACCTTCATGATCACCCTTAGTCAACACCCAAACTATCTATTCCTCCTTCCACATGTCACCCACACAATAAGGCTCATCCTTCTCTTTTGATAGTACCTCCTTCTCCACCGGTGGCACCTCCTTCTCACTCTTAAGATATTATTCCTATTCAAACACATATTCCTCTCATGAGCATGATCCTTCAGCTACACCTACATTTTATATTGAGGATATTTGAAAGGAAGTCTTTACACAACTTTCCATGAGGATTGATGAGAATCTAGCTACTATCAGGATCCAACTTCATAGAGATGTTTAAAATGTCATGGATAATATTTGTGGTCAAATTTAATATTATTTGTGAACATGACATGGTGTTCTTTCACATTTTTCTACATTATGATTTTGGATTAGATTTGTGATCCCCTTTTTATACACTTGACTACATTGTGTCAAATTTGGTTTCACCTATCTATTTTACATGGATCATTATATTATGATTTATGTGTTTATATGGTTTCATTTATTTATTTTTGTTATTTTAATGATTACACACTTATGTTTATGAGTTTAATTATTTCATGGATTCTTTTTTATTTACAATGATTTTTTTCTATCTTATCTCACTCAAAAATTAGATAATTATTATTATGACTTGGCTATACAAACCTTAATTTCCTTAATAATTTTTATTTACCATATGATCAATTAGAAAATAATATTTCTCATTGTACTTCTATTTTACCTATCTAATTTGGATCTCCCTTTATTCCTTTATATTCCTTTCACATACTAAGCATACATACGATTGAACCTTGAGACTACATACTAGTTTAGATATAAGCCTAAGTGTTTAGTCAATCATATCCTTGGATACATAGCTTCCTTTAAACCAAAGTCTAAAGTTTATTCATGTGTATCACTTCTATCACACATGATTGTTATTATAAATCCATATGGATGAGGAATTATAAAATCCATAAAAAAATTTAAAAGCTAAATAATTTAAACAAAAGGCAATGATTCAAAAGGTAAAATACACATTCAAAAGTTTAATCACACTAAAATATGTGATTCATATCACATCTCCTATTTCTAATCAAATCTAAATATCCATAATTGGCCTCATGATAGAGTCATGGTACATTAGGGTCCGATAGGCTAGTAGATTAGGATATGAGAATAAAAAATAAATCTTTTAGTGCTACTTATTTTATCACACAAGTACCCAATTTTCACAGTAGACCGATAGATATTTAAGAGGTCTTGAGGAATGGTGAACATGTTATGGGAAGGTAGGTCCATTTTACTTTTATTATTCATATAACTAGCATGAGTTGATCTTAGTATATCACTTATTTGGATATACAACTTTTTGCTTATTGTGAATAGGTATCCTTTGTATTTTGATGGTTACTAGACTCTTAGTGTCTCTCCTTTGTACCTAGTATGCCTCATGTTTCATAAGGTCTTATAAATGAATATGTAATGATTTTTACATCACCTATTTCATTACAAAATTCCTAATATTTCCCCTTGAGAAATATTATTTTGTTAACTAATCATTCCCCCTAGGGTTTCGCTTTGTGAGTTGTAGTGTAAAACCATGGATAGGACCATGATCTCCTCACAACTTACCATAATAAAACATTTACTTATTAACATTCACCTCATTGGTGTTCCCCTTGTGAGTTTTAGTGTAAGATCATGGATAGGACCAAACCCTCCTCACAAAATATTCCAATACCTACTTTATACTATAGCCAAGTCACAATGAAATTACATGCTTCAAATTTGAGATAAGTAATGTTTGATTATGAGTTACACATAATTAACATACTTCCCATCTTGATTTAGTATGTTTTATTCTTAATTCATAAGTCCTTCACATTTATCTTCTTATTTTTTGATTGTGTGTATGTTTACAACCATCTTATTAAAATTTTCATAATTCCTCGATTGAATTAGTGTGATTGATTTGATTTTTAAGTAAATTTTTGTTTTTATTTTCATACTTACCAGCTTGATCTAGTATGATTGATTTTTTTTTATACCATTGGTTTTCATGTGTCTTCCATTTTATTACAAATTTTCATACTTCTCAACATGATATAGTATGCTTTTTATTTTGTTTTAATTTGATGCAAATATTTTTACATGGTTTAAACACATTTATTATCCTTGTTACCATATTTGGTTTATTATATTTATTCATCTTTTATTTTTACATATTTCCCATCATGATATAATGTGTATCACATTTTTTTTGATTACTATACTTTTCCAAATCATTTTTTCCTTTTTGGTTTTAACCATGCATGTGTATCACATAGTGCTATAAAATAAAATACAAATCACATATTTCCCATAGCATATACAACAAAAGCTAAATATATTAGAAATAAACTATATCCATGCATCCACATCCAAATCCAAGTACAACTCATACGATTAAGGAACTATCAACATCAATATATATCATGTGTTTTATATAATACAAATTATAAAATACAATAGCTATAGCTCTAAGGTTGTGATCCATCATGTCTGTCCTATTGCCTAACCACACTACGCATGGATGCCTATGACTGACCCCTATGAATAGTGTAGTGTAAAGAGGTAGTCTAAGATCTCAAGCTAACAACATATCCTTGTAAGTTGTCCACCTGGACCTATACCTATCCACAGTAGATTGTAGTCACCAGGTGTATGGCTCATTCATATGCTAAGGCTTGCCAGGCTTGAGCCTCTCCATCTCCTACCCTTATCAGTAGTTGTGACTTATCACCTCATGCCTATAGCTATCATGAAGCCTTTTCCACTAGTCTAAAATAGATTTTTGATTTAAGTAGATGGAATCACATGATCATCTAAAGGGGTAGGGTCATATGGTAATAATACCCTATCTAAAATGTCATAATATGTAGTTATAATAAGGGCTCCCTATCTGACCTCCTTTGCCATAGGATATATAAAACCAAAAATTAGATATACATCAGATCACACACACACACATTAAATCATCTATCTATCATGATCATTTGTGAAATTATTATTCTATATCAAAAACTTATATTAAATTAAAAACATTTATCGCTAGTGTTGGTATCACTGACCATAATCTCACCATGTGCTTGCCTATTGAGCACCTCCTCTATTGGCTACCTCTAAACCAATGAAAATATAGTAGTCACCACCCAAACCCACCATGGTTCTATTCGTAGTGGTCTCTTTATGGACCGACTATGTCCTATAACTACTATAAGATCCCCCTGTATGATATCTAGCACCTGCATCTCATTGCATCAATGGTGTCTCCATCTCTAGTGAGCTTGATATGGCCACTACCATATTTATTGTGGTCTATGTTGTTGTCCATCCTCCACTACATCCACATCCATGATGTCATATCCTCTTGTCCCTATTGCCTCTTGATATCATCCCTAACTAGCCCATGGTCTATCCCATTGAGGCTTGATCAATAGTATCTCAATAGGTACTCCTCTACCTCTTCTTCCTCTCAATTATATAATATGTTATGCCAAAAAAGTAAGAACTATTAAAGGAAATTTTAGATGAGAGAATCCTATATTTTTATGTATCTGAGCCACTAGGTGAGGCTCTACCCATGAAGTGAAGTGGCTCATGATCTACACACGTGCCAAACTTATAATAATGGTAACCTAACTTGGCCATATGGTAGCTATGTGAGTGTAAGGATGCCACACTATCTTCCCTCATGTGACAGTATATAATGTTGAAACATGTGTAATGACATAAACTACATGGTCCTACCTCCATCAAATGGCCTGAGGTAACCTATCATCAACTACATGGGGTAATCTAAATAACTAATACATAAGGAAACTATTATATATCCATGCTCTCAAATAATAATAGGTCCCATCATCTTATATCCCTAGGAAAGCATCCCATACATATCATGCATGAGTTAGACCTAGATTATAGAACCAATATCATAAAATCCTCCTTGATAAAAATTTAATTGGCACAAGACTATCACATATAGTAGAACCTTGACATCTAGCTTGTGACACAACATTCATGCTCTAAGAAGCCCTATCACTATCCCTAACATATCCTTTAAAATGTCCAAAATGGCCACAAGATAAACATTGAATAATATAACACATAACTTAGGTTAGATCTTATCTAAGCATATATCCACTGAGCTAAGGCTCATCTCTCATCCTCTCATTCTAGTGTATCACAAGTCACCAATGTCCAACCTATAATAAGTCCATGCAATGCATGGACATTATTTAAGTTCATCAACACTTCTATGGTATACCCATCTACCTCCCATTGGAAAGTGTTGGTAAATCATTCCCATGCTCTTAGGAACATGATAATGAGATCAAAACTTATAGGGATCCCTCTCATCCCCATAATACCTCTAAAACCCAAGGTGACTAGTCAATCCCTATCCACATTTGCTAGCTGATCAAATAGATCTAGTAGCTAGGATTCATCCATTAGGCACCAAAATCTCTCACATATCTATAAAATATTTAAACAAAAAGGATTTATTAGATATCTATGTTAAAATAATTAAAATACATTCTTAAATATTCTCAAAAATTTATAAATTAACTACTTCATCAGCTTGCATGATTTAGTTTTCTAGTTTTGTTATTTTTTATGCAATCAACCTATTTGATACTAAATCAGCCCTATCATAGTATTTTTATACTACATCATCCCATTGGTATGAAATCAACACTTTCTTTCAGACTGTAGTAGCCTATTTGATACCAAATTGGCCCTTTTCCAAGCTTTAACATACTACATCATCCCTCTGGTATGCAGTCAGCCTCTTTTAGAAAATTATCTTGGCTACATAGTATGAATTAAATTAGCTAAGGTAATATATTTTACATATTATTATTTCAATATATATCAGCATAATGTTACACAATCAGTCATATTCAGTGACACTATATTATCCCATTTCCCCTATTTCTCTTTCTCCTTACAAACTGAGTCGACAGGGTCAACTCTGTTCTTTGTCTATGGTGATTTTTGACCATTGACCATAACATATTTATGCATTTATTGGTTTGATATTTTCATACCTAGTAACCCATTCTACCCCTAGTCTACCTAAAAATTTCCTAGGTCAGTTTCGGTGTCTATGTTTTTCCTATCATCTAATTTTCTCCATTTATCTTAATTTCAAATAATTTTTTTCAAAAATTTAAAATTCATGTTTTCTTACCTATGATTCACCCATTATGGCTTCTATGCATCCTCCACATCATAGATATCATCTCCTCACCATGTTCACTTTCTACACTCAAATTGGGTCTCTTAGAGCAATGTTATCTCAAAATAGTAAAAATAATAAATGAATTGATTTTCACCCTATTTATATTTACTATTTAAAATTATTTACCTATAAAATATTTACAATCATATTCCATTTTTTGACCATATCGTTGTGTCTACTATTTATTTTTTTGAGCCATAATATGTTCTATAGTTCTGACATTATAGAAAATATTTTCACATATTACATGTATATTTTAAAAAAAAGTTGGTTTTTTCCTCTTTTTCACTAATCTCTATAGGTTTTCCTAATGTTCCCTACATTAGACACCTTCACATTTTTTCACTTCATTCCTTATCTACAAAACTAAGGAAAGTAAAGGTATGTATTTTTTAAATTTTTCCTTTCATTTATCATATTCACTTCTTACTACAATTTATTTATCTTCAATGTTGTGTGTTTCTATGTTTTTTCTGAAGCATCATCCCCTATTGAACCTACATGACACATGATGATATTTGATTTGGGAATTTGTATACACATAATATTTTTAAACTTTATCAATTACTAATGTTTTATCTCTTTTAGGAACCCATCGAGTCTTAATCTCTCTGAGTGAATGCCTTAAAGGGTACACTAGGAAAGGAATAGGCAGACCATTGGTGCTTTTTAAGATTGTTATCCCATATATGACCACTTTTTATCTGCATAACCATCTCCTATACACTTCCTTAAGCTTTTCCTCCACTCTTACACATGCTTACAATTAATTCATCACCTTACTTAGCCCCTACCTAAGTCAAAAACCCTTTTTGACATTTATCAAACAATGTTAGCTTGGGTTGACTTTGTATTCTAATTGATATTTTCATGTTATGGGTCTAGGTTGGCCTTAGCTAACCTAGAATGGGACCTAACTTATTTTTATCAATTAATGATATATAGTCAAATTGGGCTGACCTTGTTGGTTAAACTCTTAAAAAGGTTTAGAGTTATATTCAACTATATATACACATCCATTTCTCTCATTTAGTGAGGAAGAGAATAAGAATAAGAATATATTTTACATCTACTTATCCACCAGTATACTTGAGGAGCATTTCTTAGGGTTTTAGTTCTTTATTTAGAGATACAAATCTTGTCTTGTGGAGAAGTATTTTGGATACATATAGAAGCTATGTATCCTAGAGATGACTTACCTTATTATCCTTACATACCATAACAACCTCTTGTGAAGCACTTGGCCAAGGGAGAGATTGAGGCTTGATAGGTTCATCTTCAAAGTTAAGTATTCCTAACTTTGTTCCTCTTTTGTTAAAGTAGATAGATTAGCATTTGTAATTTTCTCCCATGCATTAGGATTTCCTATAAATTGACTTAAGTATAGATATTCTATGCACATTTACCTTTTTTTTATTACCCCATGACAAAATATTGGTGAGCACTATATTATATTTTACTTTAATTTTCATTTACTTAGTGAATATGAAAACATAAGACCTAGTTAGGGTTATTACATAGTGTTACTTGACTAGAGGCTTTAGAACCCTCTCTAGTGATGTTATTGTGGTAAGATACACCTTGGATAGGTATAGTGGATCCATCTTGGTCATAACCCAAAATATATAATGTATCAAAAAACAAAAGTGTAAGTATGATTTATCTTCTTTGAGCTAGGATTGATTAATAGGTCAATTATATTTTCCTTTGTATACATGTTTTGATACCATGAAAAGTGTTCATATTTCATGGGACATGGTTACTAAAATAATGAAATATGATCTTTATACCTCCAGTTGAAAATATTACTAGGATAATCTCCAAAAAATCAAATATGGTACTTACAAATTTTGTTATGGTTCTCTACTATTAGTTTAGCCGTGTATTTCACAAACACCATACTAATATAGCAGGGATTCATACAATGGCCCATAAATAGAATTATAGGTGAATAAATTAATAATTTATTAGCAACTAACCAACAAGGGCATGAGGAAATAACATACATCATATAATTGGAAAAAAAATAATTAATAAGATGGTATCTAGAGGTTTAGAATATCTCTAGGCATAGTACAAAAGTATTTTACTCATGTTAAATTTATGGTTGTTGTGGATAACACATATATGAAACCTTTAAAAAAAATATTCCTCCCTTCACCTCCTATCATATAAGGTCATTGATGAACAAGTATAAATATAATTATGGGAGCTAGGGGTTTGTCACTAGATCCAAGAATATCTCAATTTATGAGTGCAATAGGTACTCAACCCACTCAATCTCAATCCATTTTAGAAAGTGAACCAACCACATCAAAATTCCTAATTATAATTTAATAAAAAGATACAACATAGCATCCAGTATTATAAAACCCATCTCAAGCAAGTTTAACACTATGTAGATCAAGGTGATTGCAAAAATATAACCCTACATCATACCCACAAGTCTAAAAACATGAGGATACTAATAAATTTGTAGTCAAGGATTATACCATATTGAGGGTTTTAAATAAAGAATAAATTGATGCAAATAGAACTACCCCTATTTTTTGAAGGAAAATAATAAAAATTGAGGGAGGGGACATCCAAAAGAATAAAAATGAAATTAAAAAAAAATAAGTATATTTTTCCACTACATCATCTGGTGGTCATAGCATAAAATATGTTACAAATGAGTGTAAGGAAAAAGGAAAATAAACCCCTCATCACATAATAAAAGTAAAGCAAAGAATTAAAAAAAATATGTCAAAAAAAATAAAGGAGGCATAGATAGAGAAACATTGGTCTCTTATTTAGAGACAAAATGTTCAAAAGGAGAACATGTAGAAGGATAAATGGGTAAATAAAAGGATACTACAATAAGGGTGCCTGATGTGGTTATACTTATCAAAGAATTAAATAAGAAAGATAGTGTACTAAATCTAGGGAAAATGTATAATTGTACATATGTGTAAGGTTAGAAAAGTATAATAAAAACACTATTAAATAATATAGAGACAAGTACATTTACTTTGGAAGATATAATAGGGGGGATTTAATACAACCCTACAAGAAGCAATAATAAAAACCTAAGAGAAGTGTAGGGATAATAATATAAAAATACCAAGAAACATCACTAGAGAAGGCGAAAAAAGTAACAACCATGTCCCATGAAGACAAATAGATACTCGGGTAGATTAAAAAGCATAACTATAAATAGAAAAAGATAAACCTGGTGACAAACATGCTAGAGAAGCAAAATAAACTCCAAGTACTAAAGGAGATATAAGAATTTTCCATAGAACAAAGGATTAAAATGAAGAGGGAATTAGAAGGAAAAAAATGCAATAAATTGTAGAGTTTTCCACCATATAGGCTAAACATATATTAGAAAAGAAATTAGAAAAAGAAATAGCATAAAAAAATACATGAAAAAAAAACCAAAATAGAATAAGAAAAACTAAAGAAGGAAATCTGAAAAAATAAAAAATGGATGAGGCAGAGAAATAAAAATTGGCAAGGGATGAAACTAAGGCAAAAAAAAAATAACAAAAAATAAATGAGGAAGAAGAAAATAAAATAAAAGAGTAAGAAGAACATAAAAGAAAGGAGTAAGAATAAAAGAAAAGAAAGGAGGAAGAAGAATAGAAAATAAAATAAAATAGGAAGAGGAAAAAAATTGGGAATAATAAGAAAACAAAAATAAATAAGAAGAGGAAAAAATGAGGAAAGAAAAACACGATAAAGAGAATCAAGAAAATATTGAAAAGGAAACCAAAGAAGAAAAAACTAAGAATAACCCATTTGTGAACTCCATAAGCATAATATAATTAGGTAAGAAACAAGATCAAAGTGATATGGGAGAAATAGACACCATTCATATTAGTTCAAGTACACCAAGGGACCCCTTAAAGATAAAATAAAAATTAGATAAGCATTAATAACCAACATCCACTATCATGGTATCTTATAGCTTTCTTCAGCCCATAACATGAGGATATATTGTAATAAATCTACATAATATCACACCTATAAAAAAGAAACGATTGGGGAGACCCTGGTTCATAGTGAAAAAATATATTAGATGACAAGGTGTGTGAATCTATAGATTGGAATAAAAAAGGTCTCTCATAGCCTTAACCATTACTAGGCTAAAATATGATCCAGATTTAACTTGGGCAACAAAGTTATAATTAGAGGAGATAGTAGAAAAAATTATCAACTATGTTAAAGACAAAATGGATAAAATACTCATCAAAGTAGAGGTCATATAAGAATCAAATGAGATACTATTGGGACCACTATTGGGGGGAAAAAACACATGAAGATGAATATAGAGATAAAGTAGTGAAGCTGTGGAAGGCCATATGAGATGAAACTACCTACTTCACATACTCTATTAGATAGCATAGAGATGAAGTTTAACATTGCCTCCATAAGTTTGGATACCAATAAAACTCCTTGTAAATAATAATTTTAGAAATGGATCTCTATGCAAAATTAATATAATAAAAAATAAGCTCCATGGATACTCATTTTTGAGAAAATAGAGGATTATTGAACATTATTGATTATCTATATGAAAAATATGGAAATTTAGACAAGATTTCATGAAACATACTACCAAACATTGAAAGATTCACCAACTCTAAGGGATGTGGTTAAGGCAACCAAATAAAATATTGCATTGGAGTATAAGATCTTGGACACCAAGGCCATATTGTTGAACTGGGATACCTTCTCCAAAACTATGTTAGAAAAATATGACAAATAATTACCCAAGGAAGACTTAAGAGAAATTATTTTTTAGAGTTTTGACACTATAATGAATGATTTATTTGGATCCTACATGCTAAGATTATTAAATAGTTATCTTGAGGATGTTAAAGTTATAAAACTTGGGAAAATGTTGTCAAGATTCTTTATCTATCTATATACTTAACAAAGAATCATTTTATAACTTCTATCTCTAATACAACGTAATACAAATCTAGGTCAAAGAGACAAAGTCTTGTACTGAATTAGGCAATGTGGTAGGATTTGGTTACACATGATAATGAAGGACAATCTATATGAAGAAAATGCATGTCTTACAAATACATGACCATTGAGTTCTAAAAGTTATATAGTTATTATTTATACCATATATATATAAAGAGAGTTAGAGTAAAAAATATTTGTGTACTATGTGCTATGTACATGGATGAATTCACCTACATATAAAATCTAATGAATTTACATAATAACTAAGTAACATAACACACTACTAACCTTTGCACATTAGCTCTAACTAGAGTCATCTCAAACCGTATAACTATCTGTAACCAAATTGCAAATTTTATGTCAACATTTGGTAGAGCCACACACACTTTAGTTATCTAATGTCCAAAGGAAAATATAAATTATATTTTTGGAAGATATCAATAACAAAATTTAAGAGTGGTGGGATCAAATACTAATTTTTATTTCCAATTTGAAATAAAGAGAACTAGAAATTCATTACTTAAGGTATAAGCATCCATTTTAGGACATAAGAGGAAGAATTTTGGGTAACCTTTGGGGATATATTTTGGCCTTGGATCATAAGATAGGATAAAAACATAGATGGATAAATATTTCATATTAATAAACTAATTAAGTGGAAAATGAATAAACTTGAGGTCATTGATAACATCTACACACCTAGACTTGAGTAATCGATTACTGGTTTAAAATCACACTTGATTCCTTTTTTATAGTTTGGGACATCCAAGGGTATACAATATTCAACACCAATACAACTAAATTTATGGAAGGGGCATGAGAAATATTTTTGAAAAGAGCACTACTCTTAATACACAAGCTTTTTTTAGATAAAGGATTGGAAAAATAAGGAAAATAATTCCTTTAGAGGCTAGGTATCTAGATGGCCTGAAGAAAGAAGGGGGATCCTCAAAAGATGTGAATTATTAGAATATTTATTATAAATTATTAGGGTATTATAATTAATATTTAGGTTACAACAATGATAAGTATCAAATTAAAGATAGATTAATTAAGAGAAAGAATAAGAGATTAATAAAAAGAAGTTATACGATAAAAAAAGGTAAATGAGGAGATGAGGAAACATATATAGGAATAAAGACTTAGATTGGAGATTAGGAAAGGGATAGAAAGGAAAGAGAGAGAAGATATAATAATAATAATAATAATAATAATAATAATAATAATAATAATAATAATAATAATAATAATAATAATAATAATAATAACAAGAACAATAATAATAATAATAATAATAATAATAATAATAATAATAATAATAATAATAATAATAATAATAATAATAACAACAACAACTAGGACTGTGAAAGATACAAATACAACCTATACTAGTGAATATCCCTATTTGAAAATCAAGATGACACTCCTCTAACTAAAAGAGATGAGTTAGAAATAATACCATTGGAATATGTATAATAAAAAAATGAATTAAATATGATACAATAAATATTTCAATTTACATCATAAAAAGTCATAATGACATGTAAAATGAGCTTTTATATTTAGTTTCACTTATGGGAACCCTAGAACTTTTCAAGACCCTAGGAGTGGAAGACCAAATGGTGGAAATAAGTACCACCCAAAGTGGACAAGGCATAGGAAGTAGTGAGAATAAATATGGATAAGGTATAAAATAAAATATTAATAGATGAATATAGTTATAAATTGGAACATATAGATATTATTTTAGCAAATGAGGAAGGAAACATAAGGTAATATAATTAGGATGAGATAATAAAAATACATATAGTATAACAAACCTATGTTGATAGAGATACCAAAACAAGTAAGCTATAGAACTTGAGAAAATTATTCATAGTAATTTAGATGATACAAGAGAAATAGAGAAGGAATTAGTTTATAAGAACACGGATAAGCTAGTGATTACAAAATGGAAGAGGATAACTAGAGATAGAGGACTAAGTGGAAGGAAATATAAGTGATACCATGATTAAAAAACCAAACTAAAAGAGGCCCTGAGAGGAAATTAATCCTTTGGAATAACATCCATACCCATGTTTTTACACCAAAGGAAGTATTTATAGGAGAAAAAGTTAAGAATAATTATTATAGTTTTAGTGAAGAATTAGAGAGTAAAAGTGAGTTTTTAGCCAAACAAGTAGAGGTACGACTAAAATTATATTTTAAATAATCAAAAAGCGATAAAATAATAAGTATATAATTAGTCATACAACATAGAGATAACTAACAAAACATATTAAGTAGTGCTTCAAGAACAAGGAGAGTAGTAGTAGTGCAATTACACTATCCAACATTTCTAAAATGATACAAAATAGAATGAAGTTTCATGTGTTTAGAAAATATATAAAGGATGTAAAATAACATATATTTGTACCATATTCCTAATATAAAAGTCATAACATAATGGATGAGAAAGTAATGGTGTTTGATCTTTTTGGGTTGCTAAGAGACAATGCATTAAATGGTACTTAAAAATGAATGCAAGGCATAAAAGTTCATGGGCTGACATACATAAATAATTTAAATAATATTTCCATTAACATGCTATCCCAAAAAAATCATCAATAAAATGTGAGAACCTATAAAGAAAGGAAAAGAGATAGAAAATGAACATGATCAAATATTAAAGTAAATAGTGCAAAAATTGGAGGAACACCTGAATGAGAAATAGAGAATATAATGGTTTAATTTAGGATCAATACATACTTAAGAGGAAATATGGATGGAAATAATTTTAACATATTTGTAAATATCTTGGATATGGAATCACTATTGGAATCATAGTCTTGGAGATGAGAAATGCATTCTTCACTAAAGGACAATATGGAGATATTACAATAGGAATTAGAATGATTATAGTTGAAACATGAAATATAGATGAAAAGTGATGATTTTAGTTTACCTTCACTAATAAATAATCCTCCATGACTGTGAATATGATGTATAATTTTTTGATCAGAAGGTCACTCATGAATAAAGTGCCCACATATAGAAATGGAAAATCAAACATCCATGGTGAGATCGTAATACAAATCAATAGGATTGTCACCCCAAACCCAAAAGAGCATATACAAATATATGATATATTTATTAATTTGATAAACATATTATAAAAATTCACAAAAAGTATGTCTCATGATGGATGTAGCACTACCTATGAACCAAATAATGTATTATACCACTTGTGAATATTTTAATCACTATAACCATACATATCTATGACATGATGCAATGGATGATATACACAAAAGGAATAAAATATGAGTTATATAATTTAAAAATATGAAATAACCACTGATATGAATAATAATTCTAAACATACCACACCTTGAATAATAAAACCATAATCACCCAATAATACCAATTTCCACAACATAAAACTTACAGACTCAATATTATAATAACAACCAAGGTGGTATAGAGGATGGGGATAGGGTGGTTATATAGGTGGGTACCATGGTGAAAGAGGGAGATACTAGGGAGGAAAATGTTACAACCAAGGGTATAACTAGGGATAAAACCATGAGAGACTACCTCTTACCCGTTATAAGTGTGGGAAAATTTGGCACATTCCAAGGAATTGTATGGAGGAACCATAGGTCAAATGTGGGGTTTTCCATGATAAAAGGACCCAAGAATTATTTTATTTACCTAAATAAACATAGTTATATAAAAATTGAGGTACTAAAATAGAGTAACTAACTAGGTCCCCATCATAGAAAGACAAATTATGTAAATAAAATACCAAAGGTTAAGGAGATAAAAGGAAGGTGCAACAAAGTAATACAAAAAGAAGAAGATGATAAAATTAAATATGAATGGGAGTGTTAAAGTAAAATAACATCAAATTTAGATAATATAATATATTTTATAATAATTATGAACATATAAAAACCCTTAAAAATAAAAAAACTAAGAATAAAAATTGAAGATGGGAAACATAAAGGAAAAAATAATTGAATCAGAGGAGGAATAAAATGGGGATAGTGAAGGATATTATCCAAATTCATATGAAAATGAGATAATATTAGGAAAAATTAGGAAAATTATTCAAGAAAAACAAGATAAGGACCAAACCAAGTTGGCTTATTTTGATGAAACAAACCAAGAATTTGAAACAAATGTTAAATATAGTTAAAAAATAATATCTTTTGGAAAAACTAATATAATTTTTCAAATATTATAAAAAACAAGAATGATATTATTAGGTAATAAGGGTAGATAAAAATAAAACAAAACTTAAAAATAATGTATTTCATACTAATAATAAATGGAAAAAAATGATAATCATCTTAGATGCTAGAATCAATGGTTAGGAAGAAAAGAATACATTATTAGACTTAGGAGTAGACAAATATGTCCTTCCTTGTATCACTTTGGAAACACTAATAAATCCACAATTACATGTGAAAAAATATGATATTGTTATGGTTGATGGCATACCAAGATGACCTATAAGGATGCTTTAAAATGTATAAGTTAATTTCATGGGTATTAAATGGAAGGTTGATTTTGAATTCATCTATATATATGACACAAGAAACCCAATTTTTTTAAATTTAAAATGGCTTATATATTTTAATGGTCCCTTATAATCTAAGGAAGAAGATATCACTTTTGAGGGAAATGGATTAGTTGTAACTTACTATAAAAAACTAGAATAGGGGCCACATGGTCAGAAGTGTTATGGCCACAAAATGGGAGAGTAAAGTCGATGAACTCTCCTGAATATTAAATTAAAGAAAACAACAAAGATTGATAATGATCATGATCAAATGATGAAAGAGAGGTAGTGCTTGAAATTAAAGAAGTAGAAATAGATTCCAATGAAAACATTGAAGCCTAGCTATATAAAGAACTAGAAATAAGGGTTAGATCTATCACATGAGAAAATTACAACCCAATGAAAATGAGCTTACTACAATGAATAAAAAGACACTATGGATAAGAAAATTACACTGCAATGAGAGATAATCTTTCCATGTTGAACCAAAATTTAGTGAAATATAAGATGTGGAAGGTTATATACAACAAATGACAAGAGTATTTCATTTTTAAAATATAATAATGAAGGTTATTAATGATATGATTATTATCACTACCACAAGATGGTGGAATACATAAAAACCCACAATATAAAACTAGAAATCATTATATATTCTAATAAATAAATAAGGTTTGTTAAATAATAAGAATACTTTGAAGAAATACCATAATATGATGGCACACATAATCCCATGACATATTTTAAACTGTTAAACATTGTGAATAAAAAAAAGTGAAACTAATAAATGATTATGGGTGTATAATTTTTATTTGAATCTCAAAGCATATATAAGGACATGGTACACACACCAATATATGATTAAAGGGACATATGAATGGGAGGAACTCCAAACCAAATTTTTTCAAACATTTAGTTTATAGAACACTAATGCACAAATATGTTGAGTCATGCAAAAAGCAAAAACACTTTTATTTTTGCCAAATAATACCAACATAAAATTTTTAGTATACTATTAATAAAAAATAAAATAATTAGGCATAAAGTCAATTGAGAACACATTGGGACAATTATTAGAAAAATACAAAAAGGAACATAAGAGAAAACCAATAAAAAAAGAGGTGAAAATGAAGTATATTGTATAAAACTAAACAAAAAAGAACCAAATGATGAAGTGGATAAGCACAAAAACATAAAATAATAAAATAGAAGAGGGAGAGAGGAAAAAATTTGACATTATGGAAGATAGAACATAATACCTATATATGTAGACACCTAAAACTAGCCACACCTAGACTCTACCTGGACTTCAAACTGATTCCTACAACCATTGCAAATTAATCCTAGAAATCACTAAACATCCCAAATTTGCTTGTGCATCATTCATCAAAGCTCAGAATCAAATTGAGGCACCCCTAATTGGGGTATCCTATCATATACAACAATAACCTCTCATGGATTCATCCCTAATCACCTTGCATCATAATAATAGTCAATTTGGCCTATGGACCTATTAAGTGGGGAACTTACACACTTAAATAAATTTTTGAAAGAGCTAAATGGATAATTAGAATCAATTAACAAGTTAAATAGAATTAAATTCCTATTTGAATTATCCATTTTCAATTAATGAAAATCTAAAAAAGGAAATTCAAAAATTCAAAATATCCTAGCCTTTCATCATTGCCTTTATGAGTTGTCAAGCTCTTTGAAAATATCCTATTATATCTAATTTGGAGAGCCATGCCTAATAATTGAAAGTCATAATTACTTGATAACTATTAAATCTACTAGGGTTATATTTAACTCACCTAAGTTTAGTTCTAACCCATTTCAAGCCTTAAATCAACCTTAACTCACCTTGGGTGAGAGTTAAATCCTTTTTCTATAAATACAAGGCCATGTCAATTCATTTCTAAGATCTCATAAGCCAAAGTTATAATTAAAATTTGGAGTGAGACATATGATATTTTATTTCAATTAGTGTTATAATGCCAAATTGTTAAGCCAAGACAATCATAAGCCACATCAAATCCAATAGTGCCAAGGAGAGAAGGAGCCAACAAGCTTCATCTTACAAAGACTTCTTGATGCACAAGCTGAGCAAGCCACTCAAAAAAGCATTTGGAGCTCCCAAGGAAGGTAAAATATTTTGTGTATTTTATGTTTTAGTTGTGCTTTTATTTGGTTTTTGTTACTAATCTCTCCCTAGTATCTAGGCTTGGAGTGTAAGTGTTATTGTGTTTATTTGAGTTTTCATTTACTTAAACTAACACTATAATAACCTCCCTTCTTAGATTCCTCTGATAAAAATGTCATTTTTGGTGGGATGTCAAGCATCCCATGTAAATAAGGAGACTAATATTCATCTTTTAGTTTTTATAATGAATGCTTGAGAATCTTCAAAATTCAAGTTTTAGCTTCATTTTTCATGTATTCTATTTTTAGTGACACATAATTTACACAAAGATTGATGTCGATCCTAATAGAACTTACATCGATCTTAATAGAACCAACATCAATCCACATAGGACTGAGATCAACCCCTATGTGTAGAATAGAGCATGGTGGAAATATGATTAACGAGCATTTTCTTGAGTTTTTTGGTTTTTCTTCTATGTTTGAGGATTTGAATGTTGTTTATCTAAACATTTGATTATAGGATATTGAAATAAATTTTTATTTTAAGCTCATTACACTAATAATATTTTTATGAAATATGTATTATGTTTTTCTATGTTTTGTATGAAACTGACATTGATTTGTGTCGATCAATGTCAATATTTATGTAACTAATCGACATTGATTTCTATAGACTGACATCAATCCCTTCATGGATCAACATCTCTCTTTGAGATAGAAAAATAGAGAAACCCAAGAGAAAATTTTTAAATGTTTTTTTTTCATTCAAATTTGGGCTTCTCAACAAGAAAAACCCCTCTAATAATTATAGGTACTAAGGGGAAAAAGGCCAAGTTTTAATATGGTTAAATATTGCTCACTTTGTTTTTAGTGTTTAAAATGAACCTAGTTAATTTTCATACCTTGATGTTTTCAAAGTTTTTACAAGTTTTTAAACTAATGCCAAGGGGCCAAAAACTTCATGATGCATCTCATTTTGGTGATTAAAATTAACTCTCACACTAGATAAATGCTCTTAAGAGTCATTTTCCTTAAATATTTGTTGAATTTGTTTATTTTAGCAAAATGATTGATGCATGTATGCTCTCCCCCCATCCCCTTTAGGGAACTAAAGTGATCAGAAGTTATCACTCATTACCTCAATCTCTTTCATCTAAAAGAATGAAATAATGTTGTTAAGGCCCTCCCCAAATCCATATGAGTTAGGTGACCCAAACATGACCCTAAAGTATTTTTAGTTATCTTTTATTTTCATGCATTTTGGCTTGTGAGTAGGAGTTCATCACCTCATCATGAGTTATCTAATGAAGTATTAACCTAATAATTCATCTCTTAATATTGTTTCAACCCCACTTTATAGTGGGATGTACAAATTAAGGTTGACTTATTGGGATTCTTGTTTGAGTAGTTAAACAAGCTCTATTAGTAAAATAATGCCTCAGATCATAGGAGAAACTTAGACATCGCACTAAAATGAGCAAGTGATTAATGTAGTGATTATGAAAAGGAAAATACCTTTTCACAACAAGTTGGTTTAAGTGGATCCAAATGATGCAAGCATCTATTGTGTTAGCCATACTTGGTACCATCTAGAAATATGCAAAAATTGATAGATTAGAACAAACCCACTTACCATGGACATACTATTGATGAAAGGTGAGTAGTCTAAAGTTCCATTTAATAGTATAAACTCTCAAGAGAAGAGGGGGACTAAAAACCCTACTTTTCATGTTCTTTTATTTTTGGACTAACTTAAAATCCTCCCAAGAGAGTATATTGACAAAATTAAATAGTATTACATAACCTTGTTAGTTTTAGGATTTAGGACATTACACTTAGGTGTTTTATGTCATTTTATTCTTTTATTACATGGTCTTGAGTCAAAATATCTATTTTTGTTTGTTATACCACATCTAAACAAGTCTTATCTTATACATCACTCCTTTGTTTTAGGAGTCGTTATGCTATCCATTTAGCACCATACCTTTTCCTTAGCCTTTTGTAAAATATTTGTGTGTGTCATTTGATTAAAAAGGGTAACGTTACACTTCCCAATTCATTTCAAATTTTGTACCTTAGAGTCTTAAAATAAACCATTGGCTACATATTTATAGCATGATAATGTTATTATGCTACTCAATTCATTTCATAGACTTGTTTGCCTTGTGTCCAAAGTTCCAATTTAGAAACTAAACCACATGTTCCTTTTGGATCTTTACCTAGTGCCATTATGTTGTTCACTTTTGTCTAGATTGTTATTTTTTTTAAAGAGGCCTAGTTTTCTTAGGTTGAGTTTTTAATTAATATTGAAAAAATTCAAATCCAAACATTGATTGATTTAATTTTTATACCTTGTGTAATTTTTGCCTAGACATCGATCTTTCTCTTTTGGGTTGTGTAACTTAGGTTAATTCTTTATTCAATTCAAAAACTATTTGTTTCTAAGAATTGGGAGAAATATCTTATCTCCATATGCCTTTTGTTTCATGTCTCATACTGATCAACCAAGTTCATGTTTAAAGTTGAATGCCTAGTTTATGCCAAAGTGTTTCAAATTTTTTAGATTAAAATCTCATACCTTGTCTTATTTTTAAAGTCTAGCTTTTGTGCCTTTTCTAAAAGACCTAGTATATGCCTATTTTAAGCCTAGATTTTGTGCTACATTTGGCCAAAAGACAACAAATTTTATTTTCTTAAATTATACTTGTTTGGAACACTTTTAACCTAGATTTCAGTATTTTGATTTTATTTTATCCAATTAACCTTTTTTGTAAGAGATTTGATGTTAGACTATTTTGTACCAGATTTTAACATAGACCTTTTTGAAGATACAACTCCATCCTTTGACCAAGATATACCTAGTTTGAACCATTTATCTTATGAAAATTATTGGTCAAAGTTTGCATAACTCTAGACATTTTTGATTTGAAGATGTCTCACGATACTCATAGTGGATCCATGTAAAATCTAAGATATGGTAATGTGGTCACACAAGATGACTTTATTTAAGACCCCTATAATGATGATGTAGTTTGTGAGGTAGATCCTTATCCACCTTGAAACACTAAAATAGGGGAAATAACCAAGATCATTTAGCTCACTATTTAGTTAACATGCCTCCATAATTAGAGTAGGACTAAGAACAAACAACATAGTACCTAGCTAGCATACCCTCAGTTATAGACCAAGTTGAATAAAAATCATACTACATTATGATACCATTGACCTAGAATCCTTATTTTTTTTATCATCATTTACATGAAAATAAGGATGAGGTTTTAATCAGAGCTATGCAGGTAGAGGCCAAGTTTCCATCAGATTTTCCCCAATAAAAATTTCCAAGTCTAGTTAGAGTGCCTTTAAATATGCCTTATAATCAAAACATTGAACATGCCTCTTCTAGCAATCCTCAAGCTCTAGTAATGATGTCATATCAAGACTCACATGTGATTTTCATAGAAAAGGGCATCATGGAGGACCATTTTATATATATGTAGATAGCATACCAAACTTATTTGAACTCAACACATAATTTCAATAACATGACCATGTCAAATGCTCCACTTATCAAGGTATCTCCTTTAACAGGAGTCTTAATTAAATTGAAAAGACAAGAGAATTTGACTATAGACCCATTTGTGTAAATTAATTTAATTAGAGACATGTTAAATTCCTCATCTATCAAAGAAGTGTATACTTCTTCTATATAAATGAATGTGCCAAACATAGTGGATAACACACAAGTGTCATACAATCCAGACCAAAGTGGTGTAACTGCACAAAAAAATAGTACACAATAACACATGACTTTAGTTAATACCATGAGTGGTTTGAAATAGTAGGGGGTAATAACTTATACCTCCTAACTATAATAAATTGCCTCTAATCCTTAAACAACTACTTCAAGCACCCAATTGTAAGGATTAAGTAGTCAAACAACCACCAATGCCTTTCAATAAAATGTGATGAATGTTAGTCCACCAAAATAGGTAATGACTAAAATTACACAATAATATGACCCATCTAATTTACCAATTCAGTAGAGGCAAAATTTTTTACCACCTCAGTAGGGGGTAACCAATGTTCTACCTTATCATGTAGTGAGCAGTATTCCTCTTCAGTCATAGACCAACATACATTTAAAAATGTTGTTTAATTAATAATGTATGTTTATTGGTCAATGAAAAATGCCAAACCTTCATCAAGCATCTAATTCATAATAGGTGTTCACATAGCTAAGAGGTTATACTATTCCATAAGTGTCAATCAAGTAATAATTACCTTCTATTCTAAATGTGCCACAAATCCAATGACAAATCCTTACTTCATAATAAGTTCCCCTTATTTAGTTAGGTTTGACTAGTCAGCATCAAGTCATTTTCTAACTATAGTAGGCATAGTAATTCACATAAAGCCATAGCCTTCCATCTCAACTATAATTCCCCCAAAACTAGGCCTATATACCAAATCCTAATCATGATATCACACTATAATGTGTGCAATTTCAATAATTTCATCCTAATTCATGAATGCATATTCTTGATCAATTCCCTATCCAAACCAACATTCTATAACAAACCATGCCTCCATTATACCCCAGTTAGAGTAATCCACTTTTGGCTACCTAGCTGCTACCTCAAGACAATGTTCTATCCAATTTATTGGTATAAAAACTACAACAAATGAAGGATGCAATCACCACCATCCAAGTCAATAAATAGACCAATAAGTTTAAATTGGATGATGTGTGTTCTTACCCATTTAATATGGAGTATATACAAATACCATTTCCTTTAGGGTATAAACTACCAAATTTTGACAAGTACAAGGGTAAAGGAGACCTTCGGGCCCATTTAATTGAATTCTTTATTTATTTCTAGCTAGTGGCATATAGTGAAATATACCTCCTATTGTTGTTTCCTTGGAGTCTAACAGGATAGGCTTTGGAATGGTTTCTAAAATTGCCTAAGAATTCAATATCTAATTTTGATGACCTTTCAAACAATTTTGTGTAACACTTCCCCTAAAATATTGAATATGAGATTTTGTTGGTAGATTTGACTCAAGCCAAACATAAGACTGATGAAATTTTCACTATTTATCTACAACAATGGAGATCACTTATTAGTTGTTTCACTTATAGCTTACTAGATAAGCAATTAGACATTATGTTTACTAAAAATTTTTATAGTTGAGATATCTTACTATCTAGAACTAGAATATGCACATACTTTCAAGAAAATCATTGACAAAGGTTTGCTAATCAAAAAGTCCCTTATTAACAAAGGGATTATTAATCTAACCTCATCAAATTAGAAACAAAATCAAAACTAAGGAAATGACCAAAATTAGAACCAAATCCAAGCATAAGCATTGTAACTAGCCCAGGCCAATTATTATGAAAAATCTAAGCCATTTAATCATAACAAGAATGTTTTTGGGAATGGATTAACCAAGTTGTGATATGTCCAAATAGTGTAAACATTATCTACTCAACCCATGATGTAAATGCAAATTATTCCTCACCAACCCATTCTACAATCATAGCCTTTGTAGTAGCCTAAACTAAATCAACAAATATAATAACCTATACCTTTGAAATCCCCTCCTCTAGGATAAAATGGGCCTACATGCCAAGTTTTTTGTGACCTTGGAAAGCCTATTAAATCCATGTTTCTTAAAATAGTTATCACTAATCTAATTAGTTAGAATATTTTTAAGCACTATCCTAAGGGCATTCCTTATCCAGATTGTTATAGACAAAATGAATTCTATTAATACCATCAAGTTAATGGACATAATCTACACCATTGTGTGTAAACAAATACCTTATTCATGGAAAACATGGAGATAACATTGGATAATGGAGCTTCTACATCTAATCAGAACCTAGGCATTTATCAAAACCATTTTTCATAACATAAAAACAACTATTAGCAAAAACAAAGAGTGGAATAACAATAAAAATAGTATCAATAGTTGATATATCAATAACAATATCAATAAAATCATAATCAACATCAATTGAATGGATGAAACCAAGGATAGAATAATACCAATAACCAACAAACTTACCATGTAATTACACATGATTACAATAAGGTTGTAGGCCGTATTATGGGAGGTCACATTTACACCATCTCCATAAACTCAAGACCAAGTGCCAATCAAACAAGACCATTACTAACCAATCCCAACCAACCAACTTATACCAGTGATCCTTCCTTAACCTAGGATTATATACAAGTGTACCAATAAATAGGGATTACTAATTTTAAACCTTATATAAATAATTTTTCATTGATCCATGACCACATACAAGTGCAATGGAAACTAAAACTTATCTTACCTGTCCCCACTCCACCATTATTTGCTAGTAGTAATGGTCCTATATCTAATCCTGATTATGCAATCACAAATTAGTGATCAAAGATTACCATCCTAGGCCCATAACCATATACCACTTCACCCATCCAACCCACCATTATGGGTAGAAATAAGCCATATGTCACAATACAAGATAAGATGTTTGATATTTTGGAATAAATGTAGACGATGCCTACACAAATTTCCACTTTTAATTTGTTGTGTACATCAACCATCCACAAGAACATCTTGAAAAAATTACTTGGAAAATCACATGTTCCAAGCAACATAATCCCATATAAATTCCAAGTTTTGGTTGGACATATATCCCTAGGCCATCAATTATCCTTTGACCAAAGTGATATGTTATCCCTTGGCCCTCTTCATAACAATCCATTATACATCGAAGTTGTCATCATATGACACAAAGTGAAGCATGTCCTCATAAACAATGGATCACACCTAAATTTTTGTGTCTCTAAGGCTCATCAATATTCTTGGATATAAAACAATTAATTTATATCTAGAAAAGATCAAAATCAAAGCCTATGATAATGAGGAGCAAGAATCACAAGGCACCATCAACTTGTCAATTATCATTGGGCCTTTGACCCACAATACATTATGTCATGTGTTAGACCTAGATTTATCATATAATTTTCTCTTAGGTAGACCTTGGATACATGATATTCGTGTAATCCCTTCAACATTGCACTAGTGTATCAATTTATCTCTTTCAAGAATGGAGGTCACCATTCATGAAGATTTGTAGCCCTATGAACATTACAAGTATTTGGAGGCTGAGTATGCAAGTTATAACTATCATTATGGCTTAAATTTGGTTCCCAAAAAGGACAAAAGGAAATAAATACTTGTTGATTTACTAGAGGCTAATTGCATTGACCTAGATACCCTTGATTCATCTTCCCACATGCTACCTCCTAAAATGTCCAATCAATTTACCATCATGGCTAATGGCCTAAGATAATATTTGACCCATGATACATTCCAAATTAAAAATCTTCCACAAAACCCCAAGTTCTATGGAAGACCTAAAGCCAAACCACCTTGTATGGAATGGAAGTTGTTGGTTGAATATTTTGTTGATTAGCGTACTGATAAACAAAATAGGTCTAATTAGCCAAAGTAGGAAGATTGGTCATCCAAATGTGTAGGTTTACCACATCAAAAGGGGACTAATCTCTCCTCTCATCAAGGGGAGGTTCCCTATAAGTATGTTATATCTATATATATATATATATATATATATATATATATATATATATATATATATATATATATATATATAAAATAATACTCAAGGGTAGGATAAACCATCCATCTCTCTTTATTCAGAGATGATGCATGGAAATCAAAAGAAAAATCTCAAGGGAAATGATAGAAAGCACTCCTCTTCTTTCAAAATTACTATTCAGCAAACCACGAGAATACTCCTGGTAGTAATTTCAAAATGTAACCAAGGACGTAGTAACCATCAAATTGAGATGTAGCACAAAGTCTCCACCTGAATTTCCCAAGAGTGAGATACGAAGGACAATGAGGGCACAAAGTCATCCCAAGGTCCTTTACATAGAAACAAAAAGAAAACACACTAAAGGAAATCATGGGGGCACAAAGTCTCTCCATAGTTGACTTCAGGACACCTTCCAAACTACTTTCACTAATTCTACTTGTTGAATTAAAGGAACAAAAAATATATTAAGGAAAAAGACATAAGAAAAGTTTCCCCAACAATAAAGATATCATAGCACAAAGTCTAAAAAGTCACTTGCTTTCTTATTCCAATAACAAAATATGATCAACAATCTGAGCTCAAAGTCTTAGTAATGCCTTTCAATTTAGGCAAAGTTTTGTTTCTGATCGTTAGAGAGAGATACTTAAAACAATAAAAGAGAGTCCCTTATATAGCCTCTTCAAGAAGGAATTGGGAATAGTAACACATCATGTTGCATTGAATTTTGTTAAGAAGACATGATGGAATTTAGGGACATCTACCTATTTGATTTTCTCAATGCAGAGCAATGGGTCATGTTATTGAAATTTTGCATCTTTAAATATCCACCTAGCGGTCTACTTCTAGAAACATATCTGATGTGCAAATGTTTCTGATCCTTCCTCATCATTCTTCCTTTTCCAGTTAATTGAATTAGGTCCTTGATTTAATTTAATGCTCTCTTCCTTAGTCACTTCCTGTTGGTCTTGCGCTTAAACTTCCAAGGATCAATGGCTATTTCATTGTTGTGACTTTGACATTTGTGGGCACGTCACTTTCCTCGGTAATTCCTTTGGCTTTATTGTTTGGTCTTTCTCAGAGGGGACCTGCCTTTTGGGTCCTTAAGAAATGGTCTACTTTAGGTTGAAAAGAGCCCCCTACAAGGGTATCTACCCTTCAGGCAGTCTTCAGATGGCCTTCGGGCTTCTTTTTTCTGGTGGGTCACTAAATTCTTTGGCTTTTCTTTAAGGCTTTTCAAAATCATTGGCTATTTTATGAACCTTGAAATTGACATTCACGCACCCATCACTACGTTTGAATTTACAATGGCTAGTTCACTGTTCTTGACTTTGAGGTCTTCAAGCACGTCACCCCTTGGACTTTCTTTGGCTTTCTCTTGATTCGGCCTATTCTACTACTTTCTTCATTTGGATTTCTTGTTTTGCATCCTCTCGAAGGGAAGGTGACCCTTCAGCTTTGGGGAAGTGTCCTTTAATTTGGTAGCTAAGAGTCCCCCATAAGGGCACCTACCCTTTGGGGTCATTCAAACACCTTTTGTCTTTGGAGTCCTTCAGAGCTTTCCCATGGACTCTTTCCACAGACATTTTCTCATGGACAAAAAATCTGCAAGAATTGTTCTGGTTTCTTTGTCTTTGGCCTTCAAAAATTCTTTCAGGCTTTTCTCTTGCAGCTTCCCCAAATTTCTTCAGACTTTTTATCTAAAGGAATTCCTTTAGACAAGAGTCCGAAAGAATTGTTTCTTACCTTAGTCTTTGTTTCCTCAGTCTTTTCTTTCTTTTAGAGGAAAAAGTCTGAAGGAATTCTTTCGAGCAATTTCCTTGAAGGAATTATCTCTTTGCCTTGTTCATTTTCTTGAAGGATTTCATTTTGTTCTTTTAGCCTTTGAATTGGTCCATTTTCCCCCTTTTTGCCCTTCACAAGGGTTGTTTGATCCTTTGGCTTTGGGGCAGCCCCTTGAACCTACCGATTGAACCAACTTTGGTTCAATGGTTCATCCCTTTGACCGCTTGAACCAAGATTCTTTGAAACAAGCCTAATTGAACTTGTTGAACCTTGAACCCATTGAAACTTTGAACCAAAGTGGTTCAATTGGTTCATTCTTTGAAAATGACTAAGCATCAAAAACTTGTCCTTTTGATTGAAACTCCCTGTAGAAGCCTTTGAACCTGTTAAACCATTAGTCTGTCACTTCCTTGTTCTTTCTAAGCTCTTTGATCTTCATCACATTGGTTGAACCTTTGAACCTATGAACTCATTGAACCCATTGAACCTTTGAACCAAAGTGGTTCAATGGTTCAATGGTTCAATGATTCAAGCCTTCTTCTCTTTGATAAGTGTTTTGAAGCCGTTGAACCTTAAAGTAGTTGAACTTTTGCTACTGATGTTGAACCTGTTAAATCTGTTGAACCAAAATGGTTCAAGGTTCAATAGTTCAATGGTTAAATCCTTGCTTAAAAGCTTGTCGATGAACTCTTTTGGTTGAGCCTTGTCATTAAACCAACTTTGAAATCACCTAGGTGTTGAGAGCTTACTTCTTTTCTGTAGAGTCCATAGAAATCAACCTGTGAAGTCTGTTGAACTGGGCCTGCAGAGTCTCTAGATTTTATTCTTGCAAAGTCCATAGATTTAAGCCTATAGAGTCCACAGATTTTCTTCCTGTAGAGTCCATAGATTTAAGCTTATAGAGTCTGTAGATTCAAGAGAAGCTTGAAAAATGAGGAATTTGAATGCTTAGAACAAATTTTGAAAAGGGAAGAGACAATTTTGGTCTATAGGACCAAAATAGTTTAAATGTTGTCCCATAAATGAGTGATATTTTTGGGGAACAATAGCTAGCTCTAATTGGGGAACTTCTATAAATTATAAAAAGAATTGAAGGGATTAGAATCTAGAATCTCCAGTGTCTTCATGTGTACCATTGGGCTACGGAGTCATGTTACCCAAAAATGGAAGGCATCAAAAATGGGAACAAATAAAACAAAATAGAATTAAAAACTATACAAATATACATATATATATATATATATAGATGCAATGATCTGATACTTCAAGAGTTGAAGTGTTTTAGATGCTGCTTCTTGAGAGGTAGTAAAAATAGCTCTCTATCTTGATAAACTAGCAAGAAGACATTTTGTCCCCAGAAATGGCGACGGGCAAATGGAACTCTCCACCAAGAAACCAATTTTTTTCTTCTTCCTCTTGGTTTTTTCTTCTTCTTTTCCCTTGGCAGGATGTGATCTTCAATTTGAAAGCCATAACTCCTTGCTTTCTTAGCAAAGGGTTCCTTTGCCTGATTTTAATTTGTAGCAGCATGGTCTATTACCATAATTGGTTGTTCTTTTGGTTCAATCAAGCACATGATTAGATTATCCACATCAAACTCCTGACAAACTATCAATGTAGCATCTCCTTTGATGTGAAGGAGTTTGATCTCTTCATCTTGAGAAATCTTCAATCCGAGCAACAAAGATTCACATCTAGCCGTGTTGTTGGTGTTGCTGAATTGCAAATTGCAAATTGCATGAAGGAAGAATATCTCCTTGAGGAGATATCACCACAATCTTGACTCCATCATAGATAGAAGAATTGTTGTCATTGGATTCCAAGATCCAAGCATCATTAGAAGCTAATATCCTATCAGATTTCTCCTCATTAGAGATGTAAGATCCTTCCTTATTTATAGTGCACCCTACCAATTCTCTTGATGTCTTGTTTGGAGCAATTCCTAGATTGTCAGCTATAGGACTTTCATCTATAAAAACATGAACATTCTCTATGGTCAAGAAATAATTACCCCTGCCTCAAGACTCAAATAGAATTTGTGTTGTAGGGGCCGACGTTTGGGTGACCACGTATTTTGTCTATTTTTTAGGGAGCAATCTCTTCATTATGTCTTGGATAGGGATCCTTGCCTCAGATAGGTCCATGCTTAGTTCTCCTCCCACGTCCTTAGAAAAATTTTGTCCAAGAAAAATGCCATAGGATCCTAGGACGTCAGCCACCAAGACAATCATCTTGATTCTCTTGTCTGGAAAGGCTACAAATGCAAATTGGGCATCTTTGATTTGCCCCAGCAATGGTACTTGCTTGTTTTCCATGGAGAAACGTCTCCCAAAGGTTTTGGTTAGTGTGAGACCTAGAGACTTAGCTACTTTAGTAGGCATGACATTGTTAGATGCCCTGAAATCAATGATGCAATTTTTGAGTTGATAACCATTTATCAATAAGGAAACATAGAAAGGTTCTATTTTTCCAGGGGCAATTGGAGGAGTAATGACAAGATTATTTGGAATGGGCATGTTCTTTGGGGAATCAAGAATTATTTTCTTAACCTCTTGTCTTGTAGGGACAGCTTGGTTCTTGACACATTGGACCAACTTTTCCAATTGATCAAGATTAGACTGCAAATATTCAAATTTAGACATTTGTATTTTTGTCTTTTTGACATGATCAATTATATCAAATGGCTGAATTGAGCTAGGAATAGAGGAAGGTATTTCAACTTTTTGAGTTTTAGGAGGGATGGGAGGAGGGCTAGTTTATGAAATTGAAGTAGAAGGTGAAGGTGAAATTGATGTACTTACTTTTTGGGTGATCAATAGATCCTTTGACTGGTAAGGCAAAGTGGTTCGATGATTAGTAATTGTAATTGTTGGTTAAGGTTGTTCCTTTGTCTTCCCTTTATCAGCTTGTTGGACTGATTGGTTCTTGGACTTGGTAAACACTGCATATGATCAATCAATAACTTCTCCTTTACTTCTAGGTTCATCTTGGTAATTTAGGAAACCAATGTGGGAGTCACCAGCTAATTATTCTTGGTCCTCTATGAAGAAATCATCATCATTTTATTGCTCAAACTCAGGTTGGAAAGAGAAAGCATGTTCTATTTCCAAATATCCAACTGTTGAGTTGGTTAGAGGAGCTCAAGGGCAAGTTTCCCTTATGGGGAAGGAAAATGATCTAGTTGTCCTTGATTCTTGGTAGCATTTCCTTGATATGACTAATTTGGAAATGTCCTTCTTGGCATATCTCTATATGGAGCAAAAGACATTCCTTGCACCATTTGTATTTTTAAGGCTAGCATTTCATTTGCTAGATTTTGCACCACTAGATCAGTGGTGCCTATAGATGAATATTTAGAAGATGATGAGGGTCTATTTCTATTTTGATCTCTTCTTATCTTCCTTGCTAAGATGATATCATCTTCTACCTTAGTGGCCAAAATTTGAGCTGCAGTAAGATCTATTTGACTAGCATGTCTCAAAATAAAACTCACTTCAGGTAATTAAGATTTAATGAAGAAGCATTTGAGATTCTTAGATGTAGGTCAAGAAATTATAGGAATTATGTTACTCAATTTGTCAAATTTGGTTATGAAGTCTCTCATTGGTTCATGAGGCTCTTTCTTCATCTGTGTAAGTTGAGTCAAAAGTGCATGTGCATCTTTTGCAGGTTTGAATTTGGCTTCAAACTTAGCTTTGAGGGTATTCCAATCAGTTACTGACTAAGCCTATAGATGATAAAACCAATCTGCAGTAGCACCTTGTAATGTTTCTACAAATAGTCTGATTGCTAAATCTTCAAATTCTACTCTAATTATGCCACAGGCTATGCTGAAGGCTGTAATGTGTTCATCAGGATGAGCTTTCCCATCACCATAGAATTTGGGGAAATTCTTCCTTGAACTATATGGAAGCTCATGTAGAGGTGGTGTAAGATTGAGAGGACCAAAATAATTACCATAGGGGCCTTGAACTACCATTATATGACTATGAAAAGGAGGAATAACAAATCTTAGAGGGGGAATTATTGGTAAAACTTTATCAACAGTAGAAATGGATACTTCGTTTGGCAATGGAGATTTGACTTTAGTAGGAGGAAAGCTCTTGGTTCATTGGAGGCGAGATGGTGAAGGAAATAGATCAAAATTACTTTATTGTGCCAACTTGAATATAGGGTCAATAATACCTTTAGCCCTTTGGCTTCATGTATACCTTGAATCTGCTAGATTGTGAAACAAAAATGGAAAATAATTGACCTTGCTTTAGTTTGAAGCTTGAGGCTTTAAACTGTGCGTTCTTTCTCGATTAGTGTGGAGGTGAATGGTAAGGTTATAATAATAATGGGTAAAACAAAAAAATGGAATGGATTCTATAATGGATAATGGTAGAGATTGATTTCATCTAAAACTTGAGGTTTTGGAATGCACATAACTATATCCCCAGTGAAGTCACCAAAAACTGTTGGTTGAATATTTTGTTGATCAGCATACCGATAAACAAAATAGGTCTGATCAGCCAAAGTAGGAAGATTGGTCATCCAAATGTGTAGGTTTACCACATCAAAAGGGGACTAATCTCTCCTCTCATCAAGGGGAGGTTTCCTATAGGTATGCTATATATATATATATATATATATATATATATATATATATATATATAAATAGAAAATAATACTCAAGGGTAGGATAAACCATCTATCTCTCTTTATTCAGAGATGATGCATGCAAATCAAAGGAAAAATCTCAAGGGAAATGATAGAAATCACTCATCTTCATTTAGAAGTACTATTTATCAAACCACGAGAATACTCCTAGTAGTAATTTCAAAATGTAACCAAGGACATAGTAACTAACAAATTGAGATGTAGCACAAAGTCTCCACCTGAATTGCCCAAGAGTGAGATGCGAAGGACAATGAGGGCACAAAGTCATCCCAAGGTCCTTTACATAAAAACAAAAAGAAAACACACTAAAGGCAATTATGGGGGCACAAAGTCTCTCCATAGTTAACTTCAGGACAACTTCCTAACTACTTTCACTAATTTTGCTTGTTGAATTAAAGGAACAGAAAATATATTAAGGAAAAAGACATAAGAATAGTTTCCCCAACAATAAAGATATCACAACTCAAAGTCTCAAAAGTCACTTGCTTTCTTGTTCCAATAACAAAATATGATCAATAATCTGAGCTCAAAGTCTCAATAATGCCTTTCAATTTGGGTAGAGTTTTGTTTCTGATCATTAGAGAGAGATCCTTAAAACAATAAAAGAGAGTCCATTATATAGCCTCTTCAAGAAGGACTTGGGAATAGTAACACATCATGTTGCATTAAATTTTGTTAAAAAGACATGCTAGAATTTAGGGGCATCTACCCATTTGCTTTTCTCAATGTAGAGAAATGGGTCACGCTATTGAAAGTTTGCATCTTTCAATATCCACCTGGCGGTCTACTTCTAGAAACATATCTGATGTGCAAATGTTTCTAATCCTTCCTCATCTTTCCTCCTTTTTTGGTTAATTGAATTAGGTCCTTGATTTAATTTGATGCTCTATTCCTTAGTCACTTCCTGTTGGTCTTATGCTTAAACTTCCAAGGATCAATGACTATTTCATTGTTGCGACTTTGACATTTGTGGGCACATCACTTTCCTTGATAATTCCTTCAGCTTTGTCATTTGGTCTTTCCCAGAGGGGACCCACCTTTCAAGGCCTTGAGAAATGGTCTGCTTTAGGTCAGGAAGAGCCCCCCACAAGGGTATCTACCCTTTGAGCGGTCTTCAGATGGCCTTTGAGCTTCTTTCTTCTGGTGGGTCACTAAGTTCTTTAGCTATTCTTTAAGACTTTTCAAAATCAATGTCTATTTTACAAACCTTAAAATTGATGTTCACACACCCATCACTATGTTTGAATTTTTAATGGCTAGTTCACCATTCTTGACTTTGACATCTTTAGGCGCGTCACCCCTTGGAATTTCTTCAGCTTTCTCTTGATTTAACCTTTTTTGCTACTTGATTCCTTTGGATTTCTTGTTTTGCATCCTCCCAAAGGGAAGGTGACCCTTTGACTTTGGGGAAGTGTCCTTTAAT
The DNA here is from genome assembly GCA_037957365.1 of Torreya grandis. Lineage (NCBI taxonomy): Eukaryota > Viridiplantae > Streptophyta > Pinopsida > Cupressales > Taxaceae > Torreya > Torreya grandis. The sequence goes on from JARHVA010001809.1 coordinate 1,385,223, forward strand.
TTGGTAGTTGAGAGTCCGCCACAAGGGCACCTGCCCTTCAAGGTCCTTCAGCAGCCTTTTGTGTTTGGAGTCCTTCAGAGCTTTCCCATAGACTTTTTCCATGAACATTTTCTCGTAGACAATAATTTTGCAAGAATTGTTTCAATTGCTTTGTCTTTAGCCTTTGGAAATTCTTTTAGGCTTTTTTCTCGCAACTTCCTCGAATTTCTTCAAACTTTTTCTCTGAAGGAATTCCTTCGGAAAAAAGTCTGAAAGAATTATTTCTTGCCTTAGTCTTTGCTTTTTTGGTCTTTTCTTTCTTTCAGAGGAAAAAGTTTGAAAGAATTCTTTTAGACAATTTCCTCAAAGGAATTATCTCTTTGCCATGTTCATTTTCTTGAAGGAATTCACTTTGCTCTTTTAGCCTTTGAATTGGTCCATTTTCCCCCTTTCTACCCTCCACAAGGGCTGTTTGATCCTTTGGCTTTGGGCTAGCCCCTTGAACTTATCGATTGAACCAACTGATTGAACCAACTTTGGTTCAATGGTTCAATGGTTCATCCCTTTGACCACTTGAACCAAGATTCTTTGAAACAAGCCTCGTTGAACCCATTGAACCTTAAGCCTTTGAACCAAAGTGGTTCAATGGTTCATCGGTTCAATCGGTTCATTCTTTGAAAATGACTAAGTGTCGAAAACTTGTTCTTTTGATTGAACCTACTTGTAGAAGCCTTTGAACTTGTTGAACCATTATTCCGTCACTTCCTTATTCTTTCTAAGCTCTTTGATCTTCATCACACTGGTTGAACCTTTAAACCTGTGAACTCATTAAACCCATTGAACCTTTGAATCAAAGTGGTTCAATGGTTCAATGATTCAAGCCTTCTTCTCTTTGATAAGTGTTTTGAAGCCATTGAACCTTGAATCGATTGAACTTTTGGTACTGATGTTGAACCTATTGAACCAAAATGGTTCAAGGTTCAACAGTTCAATGGTTCAATCCTTGCTTAGAAGCTTGCCGATGAACTCTTTTGGTTGAGCCTTGTCATTGAACTAACTTTGAAACCACCTAGGTGTTGAGAGCTTGCTTTTTTCCTGTAGAGTCTATAGAAATCAACCTGTGAAGTCCGTTGAACTAGGCCTGTAGAGTTCATAGATTTTCTTCCTGCAGAGTCTGTAGATTCAAGCTTGCAGAGTCTATAGATTTTCTTCCTATAGAGTCCATAGATTTAAGCCTGTAGAGATCGTAGATTCAAGAGAAGCTTTAAAAATGAGGAATTTGAATGCTTAGAACACATTTTGAAAAGGGAAGAGATAATTTTGGTCTGGAGGACCAAAATAGTTCAAATGTTATCCCAAAAATGAGTGATATTTTTGGGGAACAATAGAAGTAAAAGGGCAAATCCAAATTGTATAGTCTAACTCCTATCATTTTCACACTAGACACTAGCCAAGAATAGGACCTATTTGTAGATGATGAATCTTGGTTATATAATAAAAAACTAGTTGATTGTTATAAAAATGGCAAGTATCATATTCCTAATAGTGTCATGGAGAATCATGCCTATGAAAGAATGGGTCCTGGTCTAAATCAACAAGGAATGCTTGAGCTAATTTTTGCCACTCAGTATAAAAGAACCTATGGTCTTAGATTTTAAATACCTAGGGGTGACCCCACATATCTTATTCATGTTCCAATACCAATGACTAGTGATGACAATGTTGATAGTGAAGTAGAGTCTGATCATATCCCTTATAAAGACCTAACCAATACCAGTTTATTTGACACTCATGTCATTTGTAACCTTATACTAGTTATTCACCACAATCCACTTCCTCTATATCACCCTCAACTTATAGCTTGAGACCAAAAAATATCCATACTTCTTGTAGATGAGTTTGAAAATGATGAGGCCTTCTACAATTTTCTAGGCCTAAGAGACAATGTTCCATTGGGAGACCACAAACAAGGGTTATAATTCAAGTTGGATCCTATAGACTATTTTGGAGGATAGGTGAAGACCCTTAGCCACAAAAAATAAAATAAAACATTGAGGTCCCAAAGTGAAAACCTCTTGAAGCACTTTTGGACTAGGGTAAAAGTAAAGAGAAAGACTAGTCTAGTGGTGAAAACCTATTTTAGGTGTTATTAGATGGGGTATTCAACCTTCCTCAAACATAGTTTAGGAGACCAATAATAATAAACTTGCCTTTGGGTTTGTGTTTAGTTCTGAAGAACAACATGCCTTCGATCGAATCATTCAAGAGTTTCTAATAGTTTTTATGACAAGACCATACTTACCATTAAGAGATTCAGATTCATCTTACATAGGGGAACTTGAATATCTAGTCCAAATAGAGGACTCTAATGTTATAGGAAAATTTAAATCTTTACCAACCATTCTAGAATATGGTTTAACTATTCTTGTAGAGGACACTATACAAGTCAATGTCAAGACTCTAAACAACCCAAAATGGATCAAATTAGGCATGTACCTTACTAAGGAGGAACATGACATCTTTCCATCCCTTCTAAAGGAATTTGTTGACATATTTTCTTGGGCCTATTCTGACAAGCTAGTTTTGGACCCCACCTTGTTTGTAAACCATATTTTTGTGCATCTTGATGCCAAACCTATGAAACAAAAATTGTGTAAGATGCATCCTCACATTGTTATATTAGTAAAGAAAGAGTTGGAAAAACTCTTGGAAGAAATATGTATTCAATTGATTGATTGCTCAGAGTGGATCTCAAATCTTGTGCTAGTTAGTAAAAAGCCATAAGGAATCAAAATCTATAATTATTTCAAAGATATAAACAAATATTTCCCCAGGGATGACTTTCCTTTTCCAAACATTAACATGATAGTTGACTCTACATCTGGGTACTTAATGCTTTCACTGATGGATGGATTTTTAGGATATAACTAAATCCATATTACACCAAAAGACCAACATAAAACAATGTTCACCACTCTATGGGGAGCTTTCTATTGTCAAGTTATGCCATTTGGTCTCAAAAATGATGGGGCCACACACCAAAGAGCCATGACCATCATATTTCATGATATGATGCATGACATTGTTGAAGACTACATCGATGCCATATTGGGAAAATCAAAGACCAGGGTTGATCATCCAACAAAACTAAGGAGCATATTTGAGAGATTGGGTGAATACAAATTTAGAATAAATCCTAAGAAGTGTGTTTTTAGAGTTACTTTAGGCAAATTTCTTGGCTTCATCATATCTTACCAAGGCATTGAAGTTGAACCAACCAAAGTACAAGCCATTATCAAGAATCCACCATTAACTATTTGGAAGCAAATTCATAGTTTGTAGGGAAAGATCCATTCAATAAAATGATTCATTTCTTAGTTGGTTGATAAATGTCATCTATTTACACACCTACTAAATAAGGGTGTAACATTTCATTGGGATGGTGAATGTTATAAAGCTTTCCATCACCTTAAAAAATGTCTTGCCAATATGCCTATTTTATTTCCACCCATATTAGGAAATCCATTTTTACTGTATCTATCTACCATGGATAAATCCCTAGGGGCACTTCTCCCTTAGCATGATGATAATGGAAAAGGACATGCCATGTACTAAGTCATACACTGGTCATCTATGAACACAATTATATACCCATTGAAAAATCATGTTTAACTATGGTCTTCACAACTCAAAAATTGAGCCATCACATGTTAAACAATAATACCATGGTCATTTCAAAAGTATATTCACTCAAGTATCTACTATAAAAACAAATTTATAAGTCTGCATGGCTAAATAGATCATGATTTTGATCGAATTCAAGATATAATATTCCAACCAAAAGGCCATGAAGGGACAAGTACTTTTAGATTAGATTATTGAATCTCCCCTTGTAGATACAAAATAACTAACTTTCCAATTCCTAGATTAGTCCATTATTACCATCATTAAAACACCTCTTGAGGAGAAATACTAGAATCTATATCTTGATGGATCATTCACATCACATGGATCAAGGGTAGGCCTTTTGTTTATTAAACCATAAGGGGGATCTCATCCTTAAATATTTTTGTATCAAATTTATTTATAATAACAACATGGATGAATATGAATCACTCATTTCAAGGCTTTATTAAGAATTATAATGGAATATTCAACATCTCAAGGTTTATGGTGATTTTTAGTTAATCATTAATTAGGTTATAGACCTTTTTCAGACTAAGGATGACAAGCTATTACCCTAGAAGGCCATGATCGACAATATCAAACAACATATTATTGATGTAAATTTTGAACACATTTCAAGGGCCAATAGCATAATAATAGATGCCATGTCCAGCATTGGATATTTGATTCATCATCTAGACAAGGAAAAAGAATATCAATTCCTCATTGAAAATATTATAGTGCCAACTTATGAACCTTAAACCATCACAATGATTTTTGATATTCTTGGTCCTACCTCTCTATGGTATTCAAACCTTTATGCCTATCTTCATGACCACATTATGCCACCTGACTTATCATGCAAATAATCCAAGGCCTTTATCCACCATGCCACACATTATACTTTACTTGGACCCACCCTTTATTGTCATATCTTTGATGGAACTCTTTTTCATTGTTTAAATTTGGTAGAATCAACATTATCATTGTAGGAAGTTCACAAAAAAGTATGTGGATCCCAAATTAGTGGGGCCATCCTCTCCAAAAATCTCCTATGTATTGGCCAACTATGGATGTAGATATAGATGCTTACACAAAAAGTGTGATAAATGTCAACATCATGCCAATTTGATTCATGTCCCAAACAAGATGTTGAAACCAATGCTTACACCCTATTCATTTGTCACTTGGGGATTCAATCTCATTGGGAAGCTAAACCCCACCTCATCTGATGGCCATAAACACATCCTTATTGCTACTAAATATTTCACTGAGTGGGTTGAAGCTATACCCCTCACTTACATGACTGGAAAGAAAATTTCCAAATTCATATTTAACCATCTCATTTACTACTATGGTATCCCATATGATATTATATTTGATAATGTTAGATCATTTAATAACAATAATGTCAAATCACTTTATATTAAGTACAAGATTACTCAACATTTTTCAATTGTATATTACCCACGAGGTAGCAATGAAGATGAAACATCTAACAAAACCATTGTCAACATCCTTAAAAACATTATCAATGATATTGGCCATGATTGGCACCTCCAAATGTTTTTCACCCTTTGGGCATACCATACCAATTACTATACTCTAATAGAAGCCACTCCATATACCCTTGTTTATGTCATTGAGTTTATTCTTCTCATTGAGTGTGGGTTACCTTATGTACATATCTATTTAAACAATGTATTGGATGATGAAGATTAACAATTAAGTCACCTATGAGAAATACATGGCCACAATTAATAGCCTTTAAGCATAACAAAATAGACTCCATGGACACTATAATCAATTAGGTCATCCATAAATAATTTGATCTTGGTGATATTGTACTAAAAAAACCAATAGAATACTATAGATGAGAAGAAACACAATGGAAATTTCAAACCCAACTAGATAGGTCCTTTCATCATTGTTGAAAATTATGGCACTAGAGCATACAGGTCCGCTACAGTAGATGGGGATGAACTTGATGAGCCGATGAACATTATACACCTCAAGCATTATTTTGCTTGAGAGACTAGATGTATTGTCTATGAGGCACATTTCCATTGTAACATAATATTAACATTATTATTTGAATTATACCATTCTATCATTATACCATTCCTTTTCTATCAACCGAGTTGTTTTACCCCTCCCTACCTAATCCCCTTAACCTTGGTTCTATTTCATGGTTCCATGAGTGATTTTAGTAAGAAGATTTTGATCAAGTTTTAGTAGCTAATTTAGCATTCTAGATAGAGGCTATATTTTGGAATAGTATGAGAGTGGTTTAGTAATTATATCCTTAATTATTTATTTCATTATATCCATGTGCTACTGATTATAACTACTTATAGGAAAATTATTATTATTGACCTATGTCATCATTTCCTAATTATAACCACCTATGGGAAAATTAGGAAAAACATTGTTTATCATGCCTTGAAGTACCACTTTGTCATTCCTATGTTGTACTGTGCCCTTTGCCTACTTTGCCTAGTTTATGAATTTGTTTCTACCTAATCAGATTTCTCTACTATAAGATAGAACTACAGTGAATTGAGGTCCCATATTAGGACTATGTAGGTAGTACTTGACTTATGTAGAGGTTAGATTAGTCACCCCTTTACCACACTCTCACCATTTTGTGAGAAATTTCAAGAATGATTGCTCTCTCCATTTTATGATCTTGGACTATTTAATATCTTATCATTCTTGATTGAGTTGAGATGTCTCAAAATTCCAAAAACATTTTAAAACAAATCTATAAAATCCTAAAAATCAACCAATTCTTTGCCTTAAGGATTTTAGGATCCCTAGTTATTTCATAAGAAACCATATGTCATTTAGTTTCCCCATCCTTACTAGCCTAACATCGCATACTCTCACCATTTTGTGATATCATTCCAATATTATTCTACAACATCCATCTTATTTTTCTTCTCATCATTTTATTCTATCCCATATCATAGGAGAACTACATTTAACCTGAAGTTTATGTTGGATATTACATCCATGGAACTATGTAGGTAACATCCACTTCCATAGTGTATTTGGAGTCAGCTTGGCCACCCCCTTCCTATTCTTCTATTCCCCACATTCTATTTGTTTGTTTCATTATCTCTTATTATCTAGGGTCAATGTTTGTTGTCTTCTATTCCATTTTTAGTTGTTTGTTTCATTTTATTCTCTTTGTTTTATTTTTTTCTCTTTTTTTGGTGTTTTTATTTTGATTTATTTGTTTGATTTATTTTTGTGACTTGATTCAGTTTATGTGAGTTCATTGGGTGATCACTTGTGCATTATTCTTGAATCCATCCATATTCATTTATCAACATTATCATCATGGTTTTTATCATTGGTGCATTATTTTTCATTGTTTATTGGATCATGTGTCAGTCCTTATGCATATTTTGGCTAAGTTTTCATGGTGTTCTATCATGAAGCTTACCATCAAGTGTTACAACAAAAATCAGCTCGAGAAGTCTTACAAGAAATGTGACAATGATATTTCTCCTTGGCACTTAAAAGCATTCCTAATCTACCCATCATATAAAGTAATTAAATCATGAAATAGTTTTAATCCTTTCTAGTTAGTATGTTCATCTCCCTAATAGAATATTATCCAAATTCATCTTTCTTCTTTGTACCAATTTTCCATCATATTTTCCATCATCATGGTCCTAATGATTATAACTACCTATGGGAAAATCATTATACATCATCCCACTTATGATGCCAATGATTCTAACCACCTTTGGGTAAATCCTTATGTATCATCCCACCTGCTAATCTAATGATTATAACTACTTATGGGTAAATCATTATGTTTTGATTTGTTTATAGGTTAGTGATTATAACTACCCATGGTCAAATCATTATCTTTCTTCTGCCCAACTAGGGTATGCATTCATTGTGATAACGCTTATAACCAGCTTTGGGCAAACCATTATCTCTATCCACCCAAATGGGGTATGTTTTTATCCTATCAATGATTATAACCACCTGTGGGAAAATTATTATTTTCCCTTTTAATGATTATAACTACCTTTGGGAAAATCATTCTCTTATTACTCTAATCCTCTTTTGAATGATTATAACTACCTTTGGAAAAATCATTACCTTTTTTGTTCCACTTTTGCTGATGATTATAACCACTTATAGACAAATCATCCTATTTTTCTACCCAACTAGGGTAGCTCCATATACCACTGATTATAACCACCTATGGGAAAATTAGTATTTTTACCCTATTTTACATTTTGGTCCCATCATTTCCTTCTTTTGAAGGACCGACCACTGACCCTTTTTGTCAATCGCTCCTTCAAGGTGGAATCTATAGTTCATCCATTACCATTAAATTTTTAGGCATACATGGCCTTTTAATTCTTTGATAAGATGTTACTGTGCCTATGTATTACAATGCCTTCCCAAATAGGGGTAAATTGTAGACACCTAAAACTAGCCACAACTAGCCTCTACTCAAACTTTAGATTTATTCCTACCAACCATAACAAATTAAGCCTAGGAATCACTAAACATCCTAAATTTTCTTGTGCATCATTAATCAAATATTAGAATCACATTGAGGCTTCCCTAATTGGGGTATCCTAACATATGTAATAATAACCTCTCATAGATTCATCCCTAATCATTTTGTGGCATAACAATAGTCAATTTGGCCTATGGACCTATTAAGTGGGGCACTTGCACACTTAAATCAAATTTTTAAAGAGATAAATCACTAATTATAATCAATTAAAAATTTAAATAGGATTAAATTCATATTTTAATTATCCATTTTCAATTAATTAAAATATAAAAAAGGAAATTCAAAATTTCAAAATATCATAGCCTTTCATCATTGCCTTTATGAGTTGTCAATCTCTTTAAAAATATCCTAAAATATATAATTTGGAGATCCATGCCTATTAATTTCAAATCATAATTACTTGAAAACTATTAACTCTATGAGGGTTATATTTGACTCACCTAGGTTAGTTTGAACCCGTTCCAAGCCTTAACTCAACCCTAACTCACCTTGGATGAGAGTTAAATCTATTTTCTATAAATACAAGGCTATGTCAATTCATTTTGAAGATATCATAAGCCAAATTTGTAATCAAAATTTGGAGAGAGACATAAGATATTTTGTTTTAAGTAGTGTTATAATGCCAAAATATTAAGCCAAGGCAATCACAAGCCATATTAAAGACATTGGTACCAAAGAGAGAAAGAACCAACAAGATTAATTTGCTAAAGACTCCTTGATGCATAAGTCAAGAAATACACTCAATAAAGCATTTGGACCTCCCAAGGAAGGTAAAGGATTTTATGTCTTTTACGTTTTAGTTTTTCTTTTATTTGGTTTTTTGTTACTAATCTCTCCCTAGTATCTAGGCTTGGAGTGTAAGTGTTACTGTGTTTATTTGAGTTTTCATTTTCTTAAACTAAAACTATACTAACCTCCCTTCTTGTATTCTTATGATCAAAATATAAACCCTAAAAATTTAGATAAGAAAATAAAAAAAAAAGGAAATCCTAAAATAGTAAAAATAAAAGACTAATGGGCTAAGGAGGAAGTCCAAAAAATGATTAAGTTATTAAGAGAATATGAAAATTTATTTACATGAACATTTAGGAAGAAGTCATAAAAATGAAAATACATGTTAAATATGATATAAAACCATTTAAAGAAGAGACCATACTAGCTCAACCCAAATGTCAAAGCTAAGGTAAAAATTGAATTAGATAAAATGTTGGCTAGCAATATCATTATATCAGTAGAGGATATAGAATGGATAATCCCAATGGTGATTCAACATAATAAAATAGGTGAAAGATGAATTTTCATTATCTAAAAATAACTTAATAAGGCATGCTTACATGATCCAATCCACACATCTTTCACCAAAGAAATATTAAAAAGTGTGTCAAGTAGAGAAGTATACTCATTTATACATTGATTCTTTGGTTATCACCAAATTAAAATAACACTAGACAACCAACTAAAAACCACATTTATAATATAATTGGGGTCACTTATATATATAGTAATGCTATTTATAATAAACAATGCACCGATAAGAGGTTCAAAATTTACATTCATCATCACCATGCATGCTTATTTTTCAGGGATCAAATCTTTGTGTGTGAGATTTTTCAACATGGGTAGTATGGGTTTCATTATGCGTGTTTTAGTTGTGGATTAATAAGGCATGAAACTAATTTTCTTGAATTTGATATGCCTCAAATCAAATACAAATTTAAAATGTTCATTTATCTTAATGATATTACATTATAAACTTTAAATAACATTTATTTTATATCATCCAAATATGTATACTACTAAAAATGAAGATTATTTAGATAATAAACATTAAACATAAAATTTTAAATGAAATATGTACACACATAGATGAACCTTATGAGGTTAAGGGGTGGATGATATGTGATGAGATACAATATTTAAATTATTCAACATATCCTCAATATTCTAAATTTTAAATGTAAAAACATTCAAACAATTGCATTAGAATAAAAAAATTATAAATGTGTAAAAAATGTTTCTCTGAATTAGTAGTGGTTCCTATAAGAATGACATTTGTGGCACTATAATGTATTTTTTTTTTCACATGTGGTGGTAGGGGGGTGGGGTGGACCAAATCAATTGTCTAAAAAACATATTTTTTTAACAATTAAATACATTTTTCACTAATAAATTTTCAATAATGGCATCAATATATTTTGAATATTATCTTGTATTGTACCATTGTGAAGCTAATGTCATTCATGTTTATATAAATTTATCTAAAAAATTATCTGATAATATATATAACATTTAAATTCCATTGAAACTACATACATAGATCAATTATTATCCATTTTGACTATGTATGTGTTCCAACATGTTAAGTGTCAATGAATTTATTATCTCATAAGGGTCATCATGATCCTAATCATATTAACAACAAAGCTAATTTAATGAATAACATTAAAAAATATCAATATAGACACATTTACTTGAATAAGTGACATACCTATTTTTATAAATTTATAGCAACATGTTCTAAATTGACATATTATTTTCAATTCCACCAAAAATATCAACATCAACCTTAAATTATTACAATATTTCCAAATAAGTAGTTAATAATAAGTCCAAGTCTAAAATTAAATATTACAAAAATGATTATCACTAAGTAACTTATTTCCTCTACTATTCTACCAAGGTTATCTTTGTTGGTCTTAATTTATGACCCCCCAATAGAAATAATTATTAGATTAACTATTCTGAATGGACAAAGGGAGATAACAACACATGGGATGAAATGTCCCAATTGATTTTAGGACCTTATTAGTGGTTCAAGGGCCAAATAGTTCCCAGTATAAATTATTGCTCTAAGAGTAACAACTATTACCATTGAGTGTTCAATTGATATGAATGTTTCATGTTCATTTAAATTATTTCCTACTATTTGATTGCCTAAATCCTATTTCCTACTCAATTTAACTTATGAAACAATAAGCTTTGATTCACTAAAATTCACTTCACTTTCTAAACTAAGACATCAAATAATAAAAAAGATAAAAGGAGAGAGGGTAGGGTACAAAAGAGAGGGTTGTACTTGAGTGAAATAATCTTCCTGATGTAAAGGAGCCAAAATCATGCCTAACCATAGTTATACCATTATGTGCATAGTATATCAATTACACAAACTTATAAGGATAATCATGAATGCCATTGATCTATTGAATTGATTATAAATATAATATATATTACACTCTACAAATCTTGCACACAATGAATGCAAGAATTCTAAATTTAAGGATGAATAAATTCAAAATACTAGTTATGATAGATCTGACACAACATAACTAATACAATCATCTGTAAATGAACACATTAATAGTCCTAACACTAATTAGATAGATAAATCAAAATACTAGAGACATTAAACAAATAAATGTAATAAAATATATATCCCTATTCCTAAAATTATCCTATTATAATTAATATCCCATGGTAGATAATCTAGGAAAAATAGAGAAGGAATGGCAGGTACAATCCTAGTGCAATTCTTTTGGAGTTTTCACCCAAAAAATATCACCTTTACAATGGTAATGTATCCCATTTATATATTAAATTTAATCAACTCATGGTCTTGTATTCCAACTTATCCCACTAATGAGTAGTTAAAAAAAATGATGATGATTGAGGAAAAGCCTTTGAGGGTCTTGATATTATGATAGATATGAAGGTATGCCCATGGTTTGAATTTAGAGGCCACACTTATTTGAAACAAACCCTTTTGTCTTCTAGCTCCTATTTGTATTTTCAGTTTAGATTTAACTTTATCTTCTATCATCAAGCTGAGTGTATAGCCCATTTATAGATTTGATGACCTTGACAACCAAATAGGATATTTATTTCCAATCTCCTAGCCTCTATGATGACTTGGCATGTCTACGTGTTTTATTAGGCTCTACATATCCTCCTTGGACAACATTATTCACATACAACATTTCCTCACTACTGTGCTCAATATTCACCTATGCCTTTATGTTCTTTACCCACCAGGTCCTTCTTTACCACTTGGTAATCCATCGATGTCCTCAGGCTCTACTCTATTGTTTGATTTGGTCATCTCCATGGACATATGTATTTTCCTTGGATGCTTAGGCTCTTCATATTTTCTTGGTGTTGTTTCTTGGGTCTATGTTGTGCTAGACTAATGCTACCATCACTTGGGGCTCTTAGGCTTCTAGGATGGCTCCAAGTGGTGTAATCCCAAGCCCTTAGGGGCATGAAGCTTTACCACTATCAGCCCATCCTTGGGCCATTGATATCATAGGATGGTTAAAGGTGGTAATATTCTAGGCCCTTAGGGGAATGAGGATTTTCACATCCTATTAACTCTTCACTAGGCTGGGTCACTGAGATCTGCCATTTGGCATGATCTTGGCCCTCCTTAAGGGTTAAAGGACTTAGACATTATTTAATATTCACTTCAATTTAACACTATGGTATGATGATTTGAGTATACATGGTACCTTATAGTTACTCAGAATCTCTACCACCTTTGACATTTGACAAATCTACTATTTTCCATATTGGTACTCTTTGATTACTCAAAACTCTAATGTTTGACAACTATGTTAGCCTGAGGGTCTGACTTTGATAATGATATATCTGTAATCAAGTCCATGTTTTGGATTCTTATTGGATATGTAATTTGACCTCTGACATGTATAGGCTTATGAATTTTGGAATCCTGATAGTAGGATCCTACCACATCTATGTGGCATATGTTGATTAAAAGTAAAATCATGGGTTGGGAAAGTGATCCATCAACTTTATGAACTCAAAAATTATTTAAGTGTTTTATCCCTTTATTCTTGGTTTCCCAAGCTCATTTGATACTTTAAAACTTAGTTTATTTCTAAATGATTTGGGCTAAGACCCTTTGTCATCTAAGGTTCTATGATCTCTTCTGTGACTCGAGGATCTACACACATTAATTATAGATCAAATAATTTAAATTGGGTTAGCACGTTAGTATAGAAAGTGATATGAGTAAAATATAGATGAAGAGATATTAATCTATAATATCCCAATAAACCTAAAAAACCCTATCAAATAACACCATTATCCAAAATAAAAAGGATTCACACTAATAGCCAATTCAAATAAACTAGGGTCCAAACTACCATGTGGTAAGTCATGATCAAAATAAAGCTCCAAAATTAATAGATAATTTAGTCTATATGAAGTGTAGATAAAATTACTATGAAGAATCCAATATCATAGATTAAATGAATCAACAGATAAGAAAAATAAGTACATCAATTCTATTTCCGTATGTGAAATCTAGATGCCCAAAAGAAAGAATCCATGGATAACTTCTTGTTAGCTTAAACTAGAGACAAAACACAATGAGAACTAATGAGAAAGTGATATCAACATAGTGAACTAGTTGTGAGATCATTAAAATGAGGTACAATAATGAAAAGGAGTAGTCATGTTGAAACAAAAGGGTCCCCATGTGAACTCATGAATATGGGGTGTGTTAGGACCCCAAAAATGGTAACTTCTGTGGGGAAGATTTTACTTAGCATTCAAAATGAAAACTATAAATCTTCACACATATGCTTAAACATAATTTACATACCATCTTTTAGACAAAATTAGAGAAATGAAGGTGCTAAATCTTGCCTTAACTTGTGGCATACAAAGTTACATGCATGCCAAAATACCATTAGTATGTGAGAGTGATTAATTCATTAAATATACATTCACATAAAAAAATTAGACCTATTGAATAAATCAAAATTATGATAGAAACTTATATTAACTATTTGTATTAAGGGAGAAATGGCTTGGGCATTTCTCTAATTCTATCCAAGCATCTATATCCCCCAACAGAGATGCCTTTGGTCCCACTCTATGCCTTAATTCACTACCAACCATGTTAGAAATCTTGCAGTGGAGGTTTCATGAATCACCCTTTCAAGTAAGACTTTAGATTTTGCATCTTTATTCTATTTCCTTCCTTAAAAGAGAGTTTAAAGTTTAGTCCATCAAGGGTTTAGGACCAAGCCATGGGTAAAAGTAAATTAGAAAGTTCATAATTATTTGAGATAAATCCAAATTTAAACAATGTTTCAATTATATTTAGATATTCATTGAGTGCATTTATGTCCAAGATAAGAATTGAAACCTTTATAAAATCCACATGTTCTATTTAGAATCATGAGCCTTTAAAAAAATTGAAAAATGCAAACAAAATCATAATAACTTATGTATATGCTTAGGGATGATTAGTCACTACCTGATTTCTAAAGGCTAAAAAAATTTCTCATGCTCCAATCATTCATTTAAAATGATCAACTCAAATGAATATTGGGATGCATAGTTACAAAAAATCTCTCTTCAATTTTCTTGGATGTAAATTAAAAAAAAGGCAATCTCACTTTTTTAGCGTTGGGCTAGATTATTACTGAAGACACGAGATGTAGAACAAAACCAAACAAATAAAAATGAACATGAGAGCACAACCAAAAAATAAAACTATAAAACCACACTAAGAAATAAACCTAACCTATAAAGTAGGAAAATAGGAAGCAAGAAAATCCTAAGAAAGCAATAGTAGAAAATAAGAAATTATGTGCACTATATTAAACACCAAAACCAAACAAGTCAAAAGGGTAGGTTTGGTAACTTTTCACAACATGCCTTCTACTTGATGGTAATAGTAAGGCTCATATAGTCAGTGTCTTGATAAAATCAAGGACATATTTAAATACCTTAAAAAGTTCTTTGAGTTGTTTTGATACAAACCCAAGACTACTATTAAGCATGATTTCAAAATGATTGGGTTGTGTAGTTTGAAAATCAAATTAAGTGTATGTATTATGGGAATTTAAATAAAAATCTTGAAAATAAAAAGAACATGATTAATTCACCTAAAGCTATGGATTTAACATCACTTGAACAATATTTTCAAGGTCTACTGATTCTTTGAAACCCATATTAGACCTAAAATTGAACAAAACACCTCCTGATAGAGAGATTAGATCAGACCTACAATTAAAGAAAATATCAACATACTTCCATAAATCTTGCTGTTTCATTATTTTAACTCATAATAATATGCACATTTACAGCTCTAAATGATAAGGTTCTTAAAATTTAACATTATCTATAGACCTACGCTCAGAATGATCATCATCCTAAATTTCAAAATTAGAATGAACATAAGTATGAAATTAAGTTACCTCCTAATTTAGAAATTGATCCTCATGATCCTTCCAGTCATAAACATGTAATTATAACCTAAATATCATTTACTAAGATTTTTGGGGTAAAATATTCAACAAATACTAAGTGATTAGGACTTAAATCATTTGATGCATCTTGATTCTCTTATTCTTGCATGGGTTTATTCGGCTCTTCTAAATATGAAGTATGAATGATATCATCATCATCAGAACTATCATATTTACTTACAAATAAATTATGATAAATTAATTAATCTTGATGTTTAGAAGGCTCAAAACCATAATCCAAATCCATAGGAGTTAGATTATTTAACATAAGAACATATTTCCAAATCCATAGGAGTTAGATTATTTAACATAAGAACATATTTTATTTCATCTAGGTACAAGGGTTTATTTTCATCTTCTCCTAGCATGTGATGGTTATGCCTTCTTAAATTATAGATCTCATCATAATAATTATGAATGAATTCCTCCTCTTAAATCATATCATGATTTGAAGGGTTAGAAGGTTCAAGATCATCTTCCTCATAATGAGAAGATCCCTCTATGGTGATAATGGGATCTTGATCATTCTAGTCATTAAAAACATATTAAGAAAAGGGATGAATCTCCCAGTGGGATTATGAATTGAAACATAAATTGATATGCTATATTATTACAATGCTAATGGAATTGGGCACTAAACTCAAAAACTAGTCATGTGCTTCTTATTCTAAAGAGAAAGGGAACATTCTACAAGCAACATCTTCATATTCAACATTTAAGACATGTATATCAAAATTTAAATAAACAAGATTATCTTTATCAATTTATTTAAAATTTCTTGGAAACATAGGCAAGAAATTAATGGGATCTTCTAGAAGTTCATGATAAGTACCAAGGATGTTGATGACTAACTCATAGAGCCAGGTCATAAGTGCTAAGAATTAGATATAGGCTGATAAATGAGTGAAAATGTGTAATTATCCTACATCTATTGGTTCTAATTCTCCTATTATAGAATAACAAGATATCCAAGGAGCGATAAACTAAATATGTACCTTGTGATTCTTGTATTGGGGTCCAAGCTAATTTAAAACAAATAATAGTCACAAGACAACAAATCAAGCAATAATATGTGCCATCTTTCTAGTGCCATTTTGTGTTGGTCTCAATTTGGGACCCCAAATAGAAACCATTATTAGATTAACTATTCTAATGGGACAAATAAATATAAAAACACATGGGATAAAATATCTCCATAAATTTTAAGACCTTATTGGTAGTCCAAGGGCTAAGCGATTCCTAGTATAAATTTGTGTTTGATGTTCATTTACTTGCTTACCCACTTATTAATTGATATGAGTGTTTCAAGTTCATTTACTTGCTTACGTACTAATTAATTTCCTAAATCCTATTACCTACTCAAATTAACTTATGAAACAATAAGCTATATTTCACTAAAATTCACTTCACATTATAAACTAAGATATCACATCATCAAAACGATAAAAGGAGAGAGAGAGAGTAGGGTAGAAAAAATAGGATCATCCTTGAGTTAAACATTCTTCTTGATGCAAAGGATTTGAAAGCATGACTAACCATAGTTATGCCACTGTGTGCTTGGTCTAGTAATTACACAAACTTATTGTCATTCAATGGGTAAGCTTCTAAGGAAAATTGTGAAATCCATTGATCTATTAAATTAATTATAAATATATTCTATTTTACACTCTATAGTTATTACACATAATAAATGTAATAAGTCTAAAATAAATCATGAATAAATTCAAATGACTAGCTATGATAGCTATGACACAACATAACTAAAGCAATCATCTACAAATGAGCACATTAACAATCAAAGCACTAAATAACCAACTAAATAAAAATACTAGGGGAATTAAATGAAAAAATGTAATAAAATATGTATTTAGGTTCCTAAAATCATCCTATTATAATGAATACCCCCTTGTAAATAATTTAGGCAAAATTGAGAAGGAATGGCAGGTGAAATCCTAGCACAATTCCTCAAGAGTTTCCACACAAAAAGTATCACCCTTTAAAATGGAAATGAAGGCCATTTTTATAGGCAAATTAATCAACTCATGGCCTTATATTCTATCTTATCCCACTAATGGGGTAGTTATAAACACCAATGATGATTGAGGAAATGCATTTGGGGGTCTTGATTCTCTAAAAAATATGAAAGAATGCCCATGTTTTGTAGTTAGAGGCCACACTTATTTAAAATAAATAATTTTTATTATAGCTCCTTTTGTATTTTTATTTTAGATATAACTTGATCTTCTATCATTGAATTAATTTTACAACTCATTCATAGATTTGATGGCCTTGATGGACATATAATCCATCAATTTCTAGTCTCATGGCCTCTTTGATGACTTGACATGTCTATGTGGATCATCAAGCTCTACATATCCTACTTGGATGGCATTAGTTACAAGTGGAGTTTCCTCACTACTTCACTCAACCTTTGCCTATGCCTTTATGTTCTCTACCCATCAGGTCCCACTTTACCACTTGGTTATCTGTCAATGTCCCCAAGCTTTACTTTATTATTTGATTTGGTAATAACCACTTACACATGGATTTTCCTTAGTTTCATAGTCTCTCAATGCTTTCCCAATGCTATTTCTTAGGTTTACATGGTTCTAGGCTAATGTTTCCATCATTCTATGCTCCTAAGATTCCAAGATGGTGTTAGGTGGTACAATCTTAGGCCCTTAAAGGCATGAAATTTACCATCATCAACCAATCCTCAAGATGTTAGGATCTCAAGATGGTGGAAAATGGTGTAATGTTGGTCCCTCAAGCATACAAGTCTTTACACATATTTTTGACTCTCCAATCGATTGGGTCACTAAGATTGTTCCATGTGACACAATCTTAGGCTCTTTTAGGGTTAAAATGCTTAGACATTATTCAATATTTAATTAAAGTTGACACTATGGGCTCATACTTCTAGTATATGTGGTTATTTTTATCTTCTTGGGGCCTCTACCACATTTGACATTTAATAACTCTATTTTTGGCCATATGACGCTCTCTAATTGTTTAGAACCCTAATGTCTGACAACATGGTTAGCCCAAGAGTTTAAATCTAGGATTAAAAAATCTAACATCAGGCCCATCAATTGGATTCTTATTAGATATATACTCTAACTTATAACATGTTTAGGCTTTTTATTATTAAAATCCTAACAATAGGACCCTACCACCTGCACATGGCATATGTTGATTGGATGAAAACTCTCATGCTAAGAAATAGATTCGATAAATTTAAAAATTAAACATTCTATAAGTGTTTCATCCCTTCTTTTTTATTTTCTTGAAATTGTTTGATACTTTGACACTTAGTCAATTTATCAATGGTTTAGGTTGGGACCCTCTACAAACTCGAGTTTTGCAATCTTTTCTACAACTCAAGGCTCTGTACACATAGATTACAACTCAAACAACTTACATGGGGTTATCAAGTTAGTATAAAAATTGATATGAGTGAAATATATATGAGGATATATTACTCCATAATATCTAAATAAACCTAAACAACCCTCTCAAAAAACACTGTTAGACAACATACAAAGGACTCATACTAATAACCAATTCAAATAAATTAGGGTCCAAACTACCCTTTGATAGGACATGATCAAAATAAAGTTCCAAAATTAATAGATAATTTAGTCTATATTAAGTGTAGATATAATTACCATGAAGATGACAAAATCATATATTAAATGAATAAACACACAAAAATAATGAGTACATCAAGCCCATAGACTTATGTGAAATCTAGATGCCCAAAATAAATAATCCAAAGATAAGTTCTCTTTTGCTTAGACCAGAGACAAAACACATTGAGCCCCAATGAGAAAGTGACACCAAGATAGTGCACTATTAGTGAGATCATTCAAATGAAGTAGAACAATGAAAAGGAATAGTCATGTTGAAATAAAAGGCCCCTCATGCAAAATCATGAATATGGCATGTGTTATGACCCAATAGTCCTCCACCTTGAAATTATCATGGTAAAAGCTATGTCCCTTTCAATTTTATTTAAAATTATCATAAACATCATTGATCCATTTTTACAAGAAATTCATTTTGTCTATCTCTTATAAAATAATAAAAAGAATTACTACATGTTATAATTATGAAATATATTATTGAAAGTAATTAACATGAGACAATGTTGAAGAACATACCAATAAAGGTAGATTAGATAACTACATACACTCATGCATGTAATTATTCGTTCATAACTTTGTACTTATTCCTCATAACCTTAATCAAGTGTGCATCAAAACTAGCATCCCATGCTTCCAAATTTTGAAGCAACATTTTCCACTTATCATTCAATTCAACAAAAAAGTCCACATGATGAATTATAAAGATAAAATTTTTAGTCACTTAAATATGAATGTGTACTTGAAAACAAAAAAAAACTTGTGGAAAATTCATTATATTTTTACCTCATTGTAAAGATGCATATCCAACATGTCATAGTGAATTATTTGATACATTTTAAAATTTATGAATACATCATAATGAATCTTCATGTTGTAATTTTTTATTTTTGATGTGTCGAATCATCTCTTCAATGAACCATACCTTAATGGCATATAAAAACATCAATATGAGGAACATTATGCTCTTTTATCCTTTCTTATTGAATCTATCAAACTTAGGATTTGTATACTACTCTCTATTGGATGACATTGCACATCCAAGTACATCACACACACACAAATAAATGTGTCTATCATTAGGATTTTCTAACATTAAGTAAGTAGCATCACTACTTAATACTACAAAAATTTGAAAAAAATTATCATTGATATTAATTAGAAGATAAGTTCAAAAAAATTAGATCATCAGTTGAGTGAAATCCTCTAGTTTATCTAGCATTTCCAAAGACATGCTTGCACAATATGGTGAATTCAAAATTTTCATACACAAAGATAATTGATAAGTATTTCATACATTCTTCTTGGTAATAGAAAGGTCAAAATATTCATATACAGTCCAATACTAAAAATAAAAAAAAATCATATCTAATAGTCACATAAAAACATTACTATATTCATATTAAAAAAATATATTCTCATAAAAATTAAATTAATTTATATTCATTTTTTAAATAGCAAGGTCAATATATTCGTATCCAATAAAATAATGACATTATAATAAATTCATATCCAATAGTTATATTATAAAAAAATTATATTAATAATAGGAAAATATGTCCTCATTCATATTGACATACACACAAAATGACAAGCTTTATACATTACAATATATAAGATATACTTTAATAATCTACCCTAATTACAAATCTTAAATATTGATCCCACCAAATTCAACATAAATAATAAGGAATAATTCCTTATTTATCATATACATCGATAACTAACACACCTCTATCCTACCCATATTAATATTGGCATGTTTAACTTCACTTTTATATATTTATTATCAAGTACATAAACTAGAACCTGTAAGACAAATGGAATAATATTATTATAATTATAAGAAAGAATAATTTGACTTACAATGAAATTTATATGAGAATACATGGTTATGTCCAAAACTTGGAGTTGGAGTGCAGCCTCTAACCCATATATCATTGACCTATACTTGTCTTGTTTATGGGTAATACCACCATCTTCAGTAATGATACCACCACTATCCCTCTCATTTACCATTTTATCAATGAGTATATATAATACACATGACAAGTTATCCACATGATTATTCATGCCATGAATTTTCAATGACCAAGGGGACACCATAATGACTTCTCAAACTATACAACAAGAAAATTATTAATATTCAATTGATGTCACCTAAGTTTAAAAGGAATGGAATATAACTAATTCATATTTATAATGATTTTGTACCATCTTACACCCAAAACACACACACACACACACACACACAAAATAAAATACTACAATTTAATGGTATATTTTTAATGTTTGAATGAAAACTTATTCACTTGTCATTAGAATTAATAGTGGAAAAATAATTTTTATTTACCTTTCAATTTAAAAAGAAAGAACATATGTCCTTAAAATTCAGATAAATTACTATTTATATTTTTAATCTTGAGTAATTTTAGGGTAATTTATTTATAAATTAGTGCATAATTTTTCTAAATGAATACAAGTCATCATCAACATGGCATGATTATCATTCACCAAAATAAAATTCATACAATAATCCTATCTCATATATATTAATAATTCATGTAGGCAAATAGAAATGAAACATATAATAGGAATAAAAACAAATCATAAGAATAAAAATTAAAATGAAAGCATGAGATTCACAATGATACACTATCAGACAATAACATGGATTAATTTGTTCATGATGATTGGGAAGATTGAATGTATTTATAAATTATCAAGATTTCTGAAATTTTGTGGAGATGGGCATTCACAAGGTTGATTCTCCAATAGTATTTACTCATTCCTCCATCTTGATACTATCATTTTAAATTGAGAAAAATGTTAATGTTATTTTTGTTTTAACAATGAAATAATAAGAACAAATAAATTATTAAAAACTAATTTAGATGTAAATAAATATACATATTTGAATGAGAAATACAAAATTAAAAAAAAAATATGAGATAAAAATATTAAATATACAAACAAATATGCAAACCTATCCCTAATTTGATGTATGTTGATTGTACATGCTCAGTATTACTAGAAATTGACTATAATGACCTCTAATCTATGTTACAACTAAAAATATTAACTTAAACTTTACTAGGACAAGGCCATACTAAGAGGATAGGGTTGTACCATGGACTTGTCTATTGACTATTATTGCATCCTAATTGACTGTGAAACTAATTTTTATATCTAGGTGTGTGATCCTATCTATGAGGGTTTAATATTTTGTTGCATATCCTAATTTAGTAAACTAAAGACCTAAACAATATAAACCCTAGATCTTGAAATATAACTAAATACCAATCAAAATCCAAAAGGATGGAAAAGGGTTGGGATAATATCCAAGCTATTCTAATAAAATGTCACATAATCTAAGTGCTGTCTACATAGCCCAAAAGGGCGTCAAGCTAATGTAGTTCTCCCTCCTAGAGTGAGTGTGTGAATCTAACTAGATAAATTGCTATGAATGATTGATAATGAGTGTCCTTGACCTAAAATATAATGACTTTATACTTGGACTATGATGATTATAATTCAATAAAATTGAAATTAGAAAGAATAGTGCTCTTTTACGTAGTATGTAGTAAAATTTCCAAGTGATTGCTAGATGTGTTTAAAGAAGCCTTGATGTGCTTACATAGAGGAATATTTTAAATATTTAATCTAAATAAATTTGAAAAATGTGTGGGAGGGGTAAAATGTAATGTCTCAAATTTAAAAATTACTGTTTAAGGGAAGTGGACAAGGCAACATTATTGGATAAGGACATAGTGTGGCCCTATCTAATCTAGCATGATCTTGTCCAAAAAGGATAGAGACTACTAGAATTGATCTGAAAAGAACCTATAATAAAAATAGGGATGTTTAAATTATGTTTTGAGAATTTTTAACATAGAGAATAAAATAATGAATGTTCCCATAGAGATTCCAAGTTAACAAAATGGTGAATAGACCAAGTAAGGGTAAGGATGTCCATATTAAATATTATCAAGTAGTTATGATTAAATTTGAGTATCTACATTTACTCCTTATTTATTTTAGTAATGTAATGAGGTGAAATTAAAAGATTAAAGTAAATGAAATCCTAAGTTTGTATACACATTGTGTAATTTTATGTGAAGCCTTATTATGTAGGATGTCTTAATGTAAAATCTAAAAAATTACAATTGAGATTAGTTATTGTCCATATTTTAAAATTGAAAATATAAAACTTTCAAATTGAAATTTGAAAAGAGAGAAATGAAAGTATACAGCTGAAAGATTATGCATTCTAATTTCCTTGTATCTTAAAAATAGATAAGTGTGTGTGCACCCCCTTATTGAGAAATTTGGAAAAATGTTAAAGCCCATGGTGAATTGAGAATGATCAAGTCTCTATTTGAAAAGCAGTGAAATCCCTTGAGTTTAAAATATTATATTCTCCAAATATCATTTGAATTAGTAGAGTAATCTATAAAATAATTGAATGGTAGAACCGTAGAATGTGGCTCATTACCTTGAAATTAAAGAAGGGTTAAAACCACTAAATAGGCTCGTTAAAGTGTAACCATAGATGTTGAGTGTCACTATAATATAACTTGTCCCACTTTCAACATGAATATAAATAATGTTATTTTATAAAAATATATATTATATTTAAAATGTTTCAACTTTGAAACTTTTGAACTTGAGAAATTTGAAACTACCATGTAGTAACTTGACCATGAATGAATATCATGTCCTTTATGCTAAATTGAATTGATATTGAGTGACATTTGAACTTTGTGATTATTTTTCACATGCCCATGCATATGCATCATTATGTGAATATGTATTTAAGTAAATACAGGAATGAGTGAACATGCATTTCACATACCCCCATAATCTTAAAATGATGAATCATACTATAATATGAAAACTATATATTGTCATAAATATAAAATTTGTTGATCATGAGGCTTGAATTCTCAATATGATCCCATTATGAAGCCCCCATTTTGAGATGAGGGGTGTAACCTCTAAATCATTTATCTCAAACTAAATCATATATGAAAGATATAACCATGTAGTAGAACTTTTAAAATTTGATTTTTATTTCATCATAATATTGAATATAACATTTGATTTACATATGAAACATATGTTAGACATATATAGAATTGAAGAATGTAATTAATATGTACATAATATCAATCATGAAAACATAGTAAAAAGGAATTAAAATATAAAAAATTCCATACAATGTCACAAATTTTGCATCTAATGTCACATAGAGGCCCGAAGATTAGATATAAGGGACATGTGAATGTCACATAAACACACAAGGCCAAGGGACACAAAAAAATGGTATGAGAATAACATTAAAGTAATAACACACACACACACACACACACACACACACACACACACACACACACACACACACACACACACACACACACACACACACACACACACACACACAATACACAAGGTGAAAGTCCACACAAAATAAGTAAAAATGTCCTAACTTATCATGTAGTAAAGTAAGAAATAAGCATATAGTAAATGAGCCTAGTCTAAATTAACCATATGTATCCATGTCATTATTAGCATGTAGCATTTTCAAGTAACACAATGTATGATATGAGTGATTAGAAGAACATTTGTATGATATGTAGCTCAAAATGGTAAGTTTTTTTGGATAGATACAGCATTTTAAAATGTTCATGAAGAATGAAGAGATGCATCCAACATAGCAAGGTTTTTGGGTAAAAAATGAAGCCCGACATAAAAAAAACCATGTAATAGTATGTTTTGTATCACACTCACATATTACACAAAAAGTATTGTGTATTAAAAATTGAAACTTGATATCTAATTATCATGAAATAAATAACATATGGAAATACATAATCTATCAAAAATTGAAAATTAATTTTAGGTCCTGAATTTTAATTTTTTAAAATATTTAATTTTTAAATTTTTTTTGACATATATGAATTTTTTGAAGTATATGATTTTTTTTTGAATTTTTGAAATATAATTGAAATTAAAATGTTTGAAAATTTATAATAATAAAGGCATCAAAATTAGAGGAAAGGGGAGAGATTTGAACAATCCTCAACAAGGTGCTAAATCATAGTGTGGCAAGAAAGAAGGCAAGCAATGTGACCCTAATGTATATGTAAAAGAATATATATTAATGCATAAAAAGGATGTTCATGCCCCTAGTGAGAAATAATATATGTTTTGCTCTTAGAGAGTTTAAGAAGGTATATGTAATCATGTAAGGGGAAATGAAAGTCACAACATGATAGATATGCAATAGTAAGAGTGGATTTACATAAATAATGAGCATTGACAACATTGTAAGCTAGGTGTTTTAGATTGTTTGAATTAGTTTGAAAATATAAAATGGAAATCACTTAGAGTGAAAAATAAATCCCAGGGATAGAATAATGATTGAAGTTTGGGATAAAATAAGTACCAATGAATTAAAATAAAAAATAAATGTAAAAAATAATATATGCAAGTAGCTATCCCATAATTAGACTAGAAGAAAGTTCCCATGGAGTTACTTCATAAAGGAAACATACACATACTTAAGTTTGTGATAAACCACCAATTAGGATAGGTTTTTATTGTTTAGATCTATCCAATCCATTATATTACATCATAGGTTATTTATGATGCATATATATCATAACTTTATCAGATGTCCTTGATGGAGTATGCCCTATTTTGTGCTCTTATGTTGTAATTATTTTTTCCTTTGAAATAATGATCATTGCACTATCTTACTGAAATGTTAGAGAATCATAATTAGTATTGAGTGTAGATTTTAGGTATTGGATGAACCATACACATGATTTTTCACATTTAAACTAATATAATAGAGTCAAAAAATAAATAAATATATATAAAACACACAAATAATATTATTCTATTATTTATAAACCATCTGACATCATATATATATATATATATATATATATATATATATATATAAAGATTCTCCTATAAATAGGGATATTATTATCTCATAAGTATCTCACCTACCTCCCATATTAAAATAAAACCTAATAAATATAATATTATTGTTATAACATTATATACATTTAACCAAACAACAAACCAATAAGAACCATTTAACTATTTACCATATGGTAACATACAATTAGTAACTAGTAATTTATGTAATATAAATACTAATCCCCAACATCCACCCCTTAGTTTTTACATGGTAAAACATATCTCATTCTTACACTGTAACATGCTAGTGGTAATGGAGCTGATCTTGTGATCTTGATACAAAAAAAACTTCATAAACCTTCGATAGTTTTCAATAGGTTTACCACAAACCTAGACATCAATAGGGACCCATCATCCTATTCAACTCATGTAGTTTTATAGATCACCACTAACCTTTTCAAGATCCATTATTGCTATAATACATTTTAATAAACATTCTATAATGCTTCCATAATAGGGGTTACATAGGGAATACTCACAAGTGAAAAAGGATTTACTATGTCTATTATTATTTCAAAAACACACCACACAAAAAATTGAAAATCAAATGCACCACCAAAGAATATGGGCCCCATCATTGGTGACTGATGAGAGGCTCTAGAAACCTCGTTCCTCTATTACCTCCAACCTCCATGTTAAGCTGCTTACTTAGCCAATGAAGTCTTAAAGCACAATAAGATGAAGTTTTTAAAGATAAATTTTTCCATCATTATGACACACCTATCATATTCCAGGTTCCACCAAGAATGCATCTATAAGAGAATTTATTTTTATTTTTACAATTTTGAATTTTTTAAAACAAGAATTGACTCTAGACTCTTGAGTCAAAACTCTATTTAGACAAAATGCTGAAATTGACACTTTAAGATTTATTAACTTTTGAATTTTAATAAAAAAGATAATTTAAAACTATAAAGAATTAAATTTATAATATAACTAAAATCTATAATTAAAAATTTAACTAAGGACATGAAATATTTACTCAAAAACCTAAATGACACGTAATATAAAGTCTATAAATAGATTCAACACCTAAACATGACCTTGACTTATTGTCCTTTTAAAAAGAATATATAGGTTGAATTTATGACTAAGACAAACATAATAAAATAATACTATTTAAATGAATGGTAAAGGAAAGGATATTAATACCTATAAATTGAACCA